>CAUJNA010003860.1:1007519-1040019 GCA_963377175.1 Effrenium voratum
ACTTTAGATTTCGTTGCCCTACGCAAGCCGCTTGCCCGCGCTTTCTACCTTAAGCTTTGTAAATACGCCAGGTCACACTGGCTCGCATGGAAAGGGACAGATTTATCAAAATCTGCCTCGAGCCCGCGTAGAAATCCGCCGAGCCTACAGAGCCTACCCCGAGGCTACTGGGAGGCTATGCCTACGCAAATTGAAGCAGTTCTGCTATGAAAACCCAGGCTTCACTTTCTGAGCGATAGCTTACCGTGAACACGCAGCCATTCCAATCGCACAGCTGCCATGTAGCCACTCTCCGTCGTGCAACCGCAGCAATCAGGAGGAAAGCTTCAGACCATGTACAACTCTATGATGCATTATCCTAGGCTTGCCTATGCGGGCGCCTCCGCAAGAAAATGTACGAAATGCCTGCAGAGCTCACCCCCCACCTAGATTGCCCACTTTAACCCCTTTCATCCGCTTGACGAACACTTCGCAGTTGGAACTGGCGGCACCTGATTGACACCACACCCTTCTGCCCTGACAAAAGCCACAGGGCAAAGCCCTTCGGCTGCAAAGGGCTTGCCAAGCAAAGGGGGCGTTCGGTCCTGTCGATGAAGGGCTTCTGCAGTCGAGGCCAGGACTCCAAGTCTTCATGGCCCAAGGCCTCGATTTGGGACAAATTGGGACGAGCTTGGTATCAAACCATCAGAATCCTGTGTAGACTGTTTGAAGGGTCGAGCATGTGGTAAAGCCTGTGGCATGTGAATTGGTGGGCGCTTCTCTTCCTTGTTGACTCTGCAGTGCCGCATCTCAGATGTCAGACAGAAAGTGATGCATCATATGCATAAGACAAACTAAGAATCGTGTCAGGCAACTCATTGCATTGCTGGTTCGTTGGTATCAGTATCAGCGCAATTCGGCAGCAGCGAGCAGCATGTATGAAGTCGGGAAAATCAAACATCACTCCCATTGCTCATCCATTGGCTCAGTCAATGCATGTTAGGCAATAGTTTGGGAACTTCGTGTTGTTGATGGACATCCTGCACTCACTGGTTACAAGCTTTGGCACGCAGCACACGCATGCTGTGGTTTCCCTGTGCAAAGAGAGCTATGGGTTTGTCGAATTATTGGTCGGGGACCTGGTAGGAGATAGTCAGCCTTTGCTGTCTGGCCATTGGAATTCTTGCAAGTCATCTGCCTGCCTCCACCACTTGCGATGGTGATGCCTGCTTGCTGCCTCAGCTGCGACAAGCCCTTCTGCATGGAACCCAAATGCCAAAGAGGGTTCAGTGAGGTCGGCTCAACAAAGAACATAGGATGAAATAGGATGAAAAGAGAATGCATCACGCGGCATGGTGACATTCATCGTGTGCCCGAGGGAAGCAAGGGCAACTCCGACGGAGCCAGAAGCATACTGCGGCTGCCAACTACGGTGCAACAAATTTTGTTTGTTTCAAGGAAACCACTTCACGGGGAAAGCTGCTGCATGAAGATATTGGATAACAGCGGCTTTAATATGATTAAGTGGCTGACCTTCTTTAAGCACCCAGCAGCCACCCGACCCACACTAAGTGCGATTGGTGGCGCCGATTCCAAAGTTCTTCGATCTCTCAGATGTCCTTGTGGCGTGGATTGCGGGACAACTTGAAAACTGGCTGAGGCCGCACACACATGCGTAGACGGCGCCTTCGCAACAAGTGTGATATGCCAATGGGCAAGTGTGACAAGTCCGGCACTCGAGAACATAAGTATTCACTATACCCAAGTCCGACTTGCACCAGTTTAGGCAAGTCACTGAGAGTCGTCCACGCTCCTCACGGCATCGCTGCACGTCCTGTGTGAGGGTGAACCTTCAGAATACTATGGAAGTGTGCAGCTCCTGTAGTGTATACTGTGTATGATTCTATTCTTAGTGTGACATTATGTAAATTGACAACTGCACAATGAAGATGCTTGCAACAACATTACTCGTGTAAAGGAAGCATTGGCCTCATTGATAAAGGAAAGTATTCGGGAATCGAGAAGTATCTCTAAACTTACTGCGAAGTCTTTGAGCAAACAGAGAGAGAGAGACACCTGCTTGCTGATTTTTGCTTTGGACGTAACGTGTCTTGCAACATCGGTTGGCTTGCGGGATGCGCAAGGAGCTCCATGCCCCTGGTAGGCTTCTGACAATGCAATCACTCGACCGCAGGCCCGGTGCCCGGCACATTGCCCAAGTGGCGACTTCTGCCTAGTGTTCCCATCTACAGTACTTTGAGCAGGCCACTGCTAAAGATCGGTGAGGTAGCTCGTAGCTTCAGGTCGATGGGATTGAATCACGCGCTGAGCGGTGGAAATCGTGCCAGAATTGAGGCTAGTGCACCGCGTGTGCTGCGCTGAGGGCTGCACACGACTCATCAAGCAAGACCAAAAAGCATCTGGCGTGCAACATCCAAAATATATTATAATGCTTTTCATGCATGCGCATGTGTCTAATCTCCAGCTTCAGTACTCAAATGGATCACACTTGGGCAGTGCCTGAGTCCGGTGACACCTCCATTGAGCCGACCAACCAGTGACAAACACGGTCCCTACAACACCTCAGGTAGACACACAACACACAACGCGCAACCAGGCAAGGGACTTGGCCTCGACAAGGCAAGTGCGCGAAGCTGGGCCAGGCAAGATCCTGGCGTTTGGCGGCCGCTTCGCAAAGAAGCGCTTCTCACAACGTATTGCTAGGCCACTCAGGCCAGTTGATTGCACACCCTCGGCCGAGCATTGAAGCAGTTCTTGCAAAATGGCAAACCACGTCCATGGTGCTCATTTAAGCCACTCGGGGAGTTTCCGACCCCACATTTTGCGCATGGAACAACCGGGTACCAATCGGCAACTGGCAGCGGCCTGCGCCTCGCCGGAGGGCCATGACATAACAGGAGAGGCCTCTGTCACGGCCGCCTTTTGAATGGCATCGATTGGCTGACTTGCCAAGTGGAAAAGGAACTTGAACTGTCCAGCTTGAACTAGGACAAACACAAAATTTTCAAAAACCGCTAGGAAACTTCTTGACCGCTAACCATGCTAACGGACAAATTCCAAATGGCCCGTGTGGCCCTCGCAATCAGAATATGAAAACAAACAGCAGTCTCAGTCATCTTGGAAGCGGAATCCTATCTGACTCCAAACAACTACAGTATCGAGATACTTTCCCAAACACAAAAGCCTTTTATTCATGCGGGTGCAACTAAGGAGCGAAACGCACCGGTTGAGTAACTCAGTATCCATGCTTCTTGCTTCTGCTTTGGCGCACTACAATATGAATGTATGTATATGTATTTCCCTGTGCTCCTGCTTTGGAGCACTACAGTGTGTGTGCAGGGGTGTGTGTGTGTGTGTGTGTGTGTGTGTGTGTCGCTCTCTCTCTCTCTCTCTCTTGTCTGCCTCTCTCTCTCCCTCTCTGTATCATTGGTCAACAAAGGGACCAAGAGTGACAAGGACAGCTTGAGCCTTGCTTTGCGGGCATTCCACCTGCAGCTGCCTTATTGAATCTGCCAACCGTTTGGTACATCGAAGTGCGACTCGACACAAACAAGCCCATGGATCATTCCCATCACAGATGCGTCAGTGTGACGTTTGAAGCCCTTTCGCTTGCGCGCAAGCGACAGTGAAACTGCTCACGACGGTCTTCGCCAGTGAGGCAACTTGTGGCATCATGAAGTCGTCCATCATGGTAGGCTCATGCATCCAAGACCGGGGAAACGATGGTCCAAGGTATGCTTGGCAATTTTCGCTCATTTGCTCCCTTCAAAAAGCAGGACTATCTCATGGGTCTATATTAACTTCCCTGACATTCAAGCTATCTCAACCTCTCCAACATGACAGACACGTTCCAAACCAACAGTTGCTGTGTACAGGGGTGACACATCCTGCACTCAAGCGCAGCCAAGAGCTAAATGCACGCAACATGGGTTGTTCTCTGGAAAAATCAAAGACAAACACAAATTCAGCCCATCAAAACAAGATGTGCGGGCTCAAACCCTCAAGCGCCCAGCTCCTCCATCTCACGGCTTCTTCAGCTCCTGCCCAAGGATGAGGTGGGAGGAGACAAACAGCTCGCCTTCTACAACCCAAGGTGTCTGGAGTCGGCAGAGTGGTAATCCCGCATTTCGTTGCCCCATAGGCCAACCCCTTTGAAGCGAAATTCTGGCAACCTCCTCAGCAAAGATCCACAGGGCACACCTTCAATCACTATGTGCAAAGAGTTCTGCAGAAGTTAGCCCTCCAGCTTTACACCAGCTTGCTACTGGTATTGCAAATATGCCAAAGCCCATGTAACGCACACAAAACAAGGTTGCTGTCCTGAAGAAGCTTTGAACCCATAAATCATGCAAGTGGACAAGTGGCACATTCAATGTTGGAGTCCATTCCTCCATGACGCTCACCAGCCCATGAAATACAGCAACATGGGTCTGTGTCAAAATAGGGGGGGGGTTCCGCTTGTTTCCCTTTAAACAACCCTAAGAATGTTAATTATCCTCAAAACAAATGATACACACACGCATTGGTGTTCCTGAGCGGACTTTTTTCAAACCCAGTACTTGCACATGCGCGAACTCGCCCGAGGTCGGCCCATTACGAGGTTTTCATAGAAAAGGCTGGCCGAAACGGTTTCATACGGTTTCAACACTACTGCCTGCACCCCAAAGCAGCAAACCAACCACCTTCAAACGCGTCCAGTGACAAACAATCTCTTCGAACACCCGAAAGCTACCTGAAAGCCGCCCTTCTCTTCCATTGTATCTCATTGCACATGCGCTCCAAATGCTCCAACACACCCCATCCGCCCGCCCAAATCCTGGTCGTGGCGACGGATGGAGGTTGTAGCGGTGACCTGCCGCAGCGCACACACGCCAGGCGACAAGCCATCAAGAAAATTGGGACTCCCTCGATAAGCAGATTCTCTGCTCATGGCCAACCTCCAACCAATCATGAGTTAAAGTCAAACTACATGGGATGGTCATGGGATGTTGCTGCTGCAACCAGTGCCAATACTTCGGATCCTTTCCAAAGCCAAACTGTTCTACCGCGAACATCCCAAACCAGTGCGAAATGAAAGCTGAAAGTTCCTTGCCCGGGCACCCTGAGCAGAGGGAGCGCCATCCAAAAAAAGGCATGTTTGTCCCGACTTGAGGGATACTACTGGACCGAATTGGGGTGTCCACTTCCATTGAAAGCTTCTCATTTTGACCCGGACCCCGTCATTCAAGGAGAACAGCATCGCCTCAGCTGCTTTGGTGCTATGGTCGTGGTGCTCCTCGATGCTGAGGTCCTCGCACGACGGTTTAGGCATCCGGCAGAATCCCCACGAGATGCAATCACAATGCGGATGCGCACAATGCGGATGCGTAGAGCGCCAAGACCCACACGCGGAGCTGGATAAGCACCCATTTGAGGAGTCTGCTGCAAAAAGTCATGAGGCTTCAAATGGGTTTCTCGGCAAGCGGAATCACCTGTTGCCAACTTTTGGCTTCCCCGCCAACAGGCAAGACAGTCAGCTGCGTGGACAGTGACAGATATCATTCCTTGTGCCCCATCCTTGACTGCAAACGGTGGAAACCGCAACTTCGTGCCATCACTGAATAGTCTGCTTAACACCAAACATAAGTGGTCAGGTGACTGCTACTGGTCGCTGAAACGGCCCACACCTTCGGGTCAGGAATCCTGGTCCCCAACCTTCCGCGGATAGATGTTTCTGCATATCGCTCTTGGTTGGTGATTAAAACAAAAAGAACAGCTTTACAAATTGAGAGGGACCTGAAATGCGACGCAAGCCTTTCTCCATGCCAATGGTACGGCATGTAAAAAGGCTCCTGGCAAAGGCACAACATGGTACAAGCAAAGGATGGTTGCTCGTCCCATATTTGTCAGAATGCTTGACTGAGATGCTTGACTGAAACCTCCAAGAATCTAGCACTGCTCCGTGTTGCACGGGTGCTGATTGAGAGAGGCATTGTTCGAAAAGACCATGTCCAAGGAATGGGCATCACACAAGTCTGAAACCATGCTGGAAGGGGCAGCAGCTCAGTGATTCTCAACCTCTGGAATGGTCGCAAAAAAGCTGCTTTTGCGCAGTCACCCCCCACTACTCAGCTTCCCTTGAATTGTTTTTTTTGATTGGTGGTTTGGTGGTTTGGTTGTTTGGGTGGTGTCATTTACATTTTTTAGAAACAGGGGTTCAAATCTCCAAACATCAAACCGCCAATCCAATCCACCAACTAAGGGTTGCCTGAATCAAACAAGTACAGAACCATCAAACAACTAAACAGAACATGCCACGACCAGTGCGGGCAGTGATTCCAACTGTGCCATCTTGTAAAGGGCTGACAAAGCCTAGCGGGGCAACTTGGCACTTGTCGCATCTAGAGCGCGTCCGTGGACCCCGCGAGCCAGGTAGACCAGATCCATGGCCACGCAACACCGCAATGAGATTGGCACGTGCTGTTTTTCACGCCAGGCTCACGCACTTGTGCCCAAAAATTAGAGACCCAAAGTAGTTGGTTCCAGTCGTTTCCCTTCAAACACTCAAATTGGGGCTACACACACGACTGTCCTTTCGTGAAAGCTGGGACCCTTTGATTAGAACCCGTTCAACGGTCTCAGGGGTCCCAATTTTAGCACACCGAGTCCTTGGGCAGCTGCGCCAGGGTCTCATCCAGCGAAAGGCCTGCGAGCGCCGGCAGAACAGCCGAGCTGCGACGGCCGGCCCCTCGAAAGGCGGCAGTTGGCTCGCCAAGTTGCAACTGGGGAAACCTGGCCCAAAAGGAGAAGGCACTCGAGAAGGCACTCCCTTGGAGTTAGGCTGGAGCTCTGAGCAGCACGCTTTCCACTTGTGGCTCCTGGGGAAAAGCAATGCGGTCCTGCGAACACCCAGATTTATGGGCACGCACAATTTAGGCAGCCCTGTGATGAAAGAACGACACTTTACCATGATGTCCTCCCCAACCAAACTGTATAGATAAATAAATTTACTTCAACAGAAACGCCAAAAGAAGCCAAGCAAGCGCAACCTGGATAAAGCAACACTCCAGTTCTGACATGTGCCGAATGAGAGCTGGCCACTTGCAGAAAGCAACCATCTTACCCAACAAGTATTTTTGCGACACGTGGGCGTCTGCACTGGAACCGCGCTTTTGCTGATGCCTCCGTGTGCGAACACAACCATGTCTGCATCTGCCACTAAGAAAAGCAGGATGTAGAGTGCAAATGCTGATCTCAGGTTTCTGGTATGCTATGTTGTACCTCTCGGACTCTAAAGAACACCATCTGGGGAAGACGCATAGATCAGAAGAGCGCGGCATACACCAGCGCTTCCCGCGCTTCATATGAATTCCAACAATGACAACCCCAACAATCACAAGCGGGCTTGTGACGCAGCGAGGGCCGACAAACACTCGACGCTCAACGTACCTCCGCTCACAAAATGGCTGCGAAGCACACAAGCCTACACTAGGCCCAGACGGAAAACTCTTTGTTAGCAAGGATTTCCAGCCACATTCCTGTGAAAGGCAGAATCCATCCAGGTTCAATTCAGAAAATCAGCCACAAGCAGCAATGTGTGGGTGCGCTCTGCATTCACGGCTCAGCATGAATGAAGTGCCTCTTGACTTGGATTGGCAACTACTGTCTCCCGTCCTCCTCTCTCTTTATCTGTGACTGCGTCCTGGACAAACATGCGGGGAGCGAAATCCAACGACGTCTTTGGCATACGTTGCCTTTTGCAAGGATGGAAGTACTCGCCATTCTTCAGTCAGCACCAGAGCTTGGAAGTGAACTGCACATCTCAATATATGGGCTGGCCTGAGCCGTCAGTTTCAATCCCCGAGGCCTTGCCAGCGGTCCAAGCACATTCACTGCACCATCGTGCAAACAAAGAAATGCCGCTGCCACCGAAATCGGCGAACCAGCACGCACCATATCTTCTCATTCAGGTCTATAACCACAAATTATCAACCACTCCTGACATTGGAGCTTTCTTTGCTCCCTACGTGCTGCAAATCGGTAGTGTAGGGTCATGCCTGCTAACAGCATATCAAGCAGCGCTGCGAAAACATTTATATATAACTCACGTTTTGGGAAAACGCACTCCAACTGAAGGCCCTGTTCAGCAGTGATGCTGATAGCTTTATTTGTGCTATCATGGTATGCGTCACGGGGCTAGCCAGTGCTTTGGGTTGAACTCATTGAGCACAAATCATCCACAGCCCGGTGGGCTCTTTCAAAAGGGTGATTTTCAAATAAGCAGTTACTAGAAGATTGCTAGACTCCTGGACACCAGCCAACTATGATTCCTAGTGTCCTGCGGAACACAGCAGTGCATGGCTGCTGGATTAATATGTACGTTCCCTGTTTGAAAACACCCCAAAAAAGGTAATCCTAGCCAACGCGTAGCTGGATACTTGCCAGCTTCGAGACTCTTTGAGTGGGGACCGTCAACACCACAGGAAAACCAATCGAGTCCTACTGCACCCGCAAAGCAACGAACCTTGCAGTTGTCGAGCACACGGAAAGAACATCAACCACCACCATACTGTGTGGCAGGAAAAACAACTTGTGGTTTGTGCACCATATGCATGACATGCATCAGCGTTCTGTGCACTATCTACATCTAATATCTAGGAAGAACATGAATTGAACTCATGGTACGCATTGTCTGAAGTACGCATTGCTTGCATCAACATCCGATGTCTAGTCTTCTCGTGCAAACTGCAAACCACAACTGATCCAATCCTGCCAAACAACATATCAGCACATATATATATATATATTACACACATGGCAAACATCTTCAAGCACCTTCTCTTGCGCTTGCGCCTTGACAGGACTTTCCTCTTTGGGATGGCTTTCGCCTGGCGGTTTGGAAATCCAGCCCGCAGGCCAGCGCCGAACCTTCCGGGGAACGGCACCGGGATGGAGTTGCCCCCCCCCACTCGCAAGGAGACCAATGCGCTACCATGGCTGACTACATGGACAAAATTGCCTTTAAAAGTTATTTAAAAGGGTTTGCGCCTCTTTAATTGGGGGGGAATGTGGATTTCCTTGTACTTAGCTTTACAAAAGCCAAAGCCGCAAAAGCCAAAAATAAAAAATAAAACATGGCCCTCTGCGGGTATTTGCTGCCCTCACCGGCCTTTGCGGCCTTGTCCGACCTTAGAGCATAGAAATGGCAGCAACGGTCAGATGTGGACTCACACTTCAGTGGGAATGCACCAAAGAAATGCTGCCAATTGCCAGGCTGAAAGCACACCTTTGGAGACAGTGAATCGAACTTTGTGCATTTATCACACACTGGCTGCCTGCGAGACAAATACACGGCCGCCCATCATACTGGTGCCGGCACTCCCAAAACCCGGGACAAAAAATCAGAAACAGCTTCTCTACAAGGGTTCACAACTCATCGCATTTGATTTCATGAGTTCACTGCCAAGCCGCAAAGACTTGGCGCGGGTCAAGTCTTGCACCTTGAAGGGCCTTAGGCCAAACGGATGCGCAAGCCCGGCCTAGGGAAAAGAGGAACGCGCTTGACGGGCTCATGCAAACCCTGGTCAGCGCGTGTTGATATGTAATATGTCCACTTGCCCCGTGCCGCTTTGAAGGCAAACACCAATCGGTTTGTGGCTTGCAGGGACGGCCTGACGGCGAACCAACCCCAATATCCAGCATTTGAAACTCGCATGCGTTCTATGATGCTGCCGAAATTGATTTGTGACACCCGCCTCACACGACAGCAAACCTATCACATCAAAGGGCACATTGTTCATTTGTGATTGATGTGCCTAGCCCATCGCCGGCAGTCTAAGGCCCTGCAAAATTCAATCTAACCAGCATCCAACATCTCCCTCTCATAAATGCTGCAACATTGGAACCCCTCGTTTACCGCTTACGGGGACGGTGAGTTTATTCGATTTAGCTGTGTGATACTTGCGGGTCGCAGCAAACCCCCTCGGTGTAATCCATGAATCATGGGCTTCGACATCTACTGAACCACGGCCGAGCAAGCAGCAGTGCTGCGGCCCCAAGCCAACCGTGGCTGGCCAAGCCACGCGAAATCTTGGCTTCCTCAGGCGTTGCCAAGCTACCCCGCCCAACAGCCGCAGCCAGATTCTACCGAGGCGCTGGACCACCTCGACTTCTACATGGGTGGTTTTCTGGTCCTGGCGAAGAAGGGCAGATGTGGGAAGGGGTGCTTCTCCTGTTTTGCTTGTTGGGTAGCTCGCTGGTTGGACGCCGCGTGTTACGCAGGTGGAACAAGGATCTTTGCCATGGCTTCTTTGGCAAAAAGAGACGATCAGCAAGAGCCGCGAGGAAGGCTGGCCAACAAGCTGCCCACTCCGCGGCCCGATGAGCCAACCGCTCCGAGCAGGCACGGCATGCCGGCCCACGCAACGCACTGAACCCGCCGGAGCAATGCTCCCATTGCACTGGCAAGAAGCCTCTTGGCAAATAGCGCTCTCAGGATGAGGCAGGGCAGCTGAAAGCATGGGGATATGTCGGACACGTTGTGCTTTTAGAGCTGGAATTCGCAGAAGATGCAAAGCCCTGGTCCGAAAAGAAAAAAACAAACACTAACTAACGCACCTGAGACTTGCGACCAGCCTAATCCGCACCAGCATCATTGGCAAGGACCTGCTCAATGATTATTGGTGTCACAGACTCAGTTGCCCAAAGGACGTGGAGAAATGAAGGCTAACTTCTTGAGGCCAAGATTAAGAATGGGCCAACACTTTGAAAGCAGGACTATGAGTCGAAGAGTTGTCGTCCCAGGATGCGCAGCTTCTCGCTAATTCTGACACCGACGTTCAGCTACGAAGCACACTTTGCAATGCAGGTGTACGCAAAGTACACTTTGGCAGCTCCAAAGCAAGACATGTGAGTAGTCCAGTGTAGAATGCGAAACGCACATTGCCAAGCACGAGCTCCAAATGCGCATTGGCATGCAGTTTCATCTTTGTGCAGCTGGGGCGGCTCCAGCACAAATACATTGTTGCACAGCTTGGTCCACATCCCTCAGCGGCAGGTTCCATGAGTTTGCTTGCATGATTTGAGCCACGCGAACGCGGCTTCCAAGATTGCCAGTTGAAGTAGATGCAAGGACACAAACCTTCTAGCTGTTATTTTTTGTCCATCAACCAGACTGGGTGGTTGATATCAACTTATTGAAAATAACTTCGCCAAATACTGTTATAATATGTAATATCAGAAAACAGACGCTTGTTCACAACCTCAAGTGCGATTTCCCCTCTCCCTCTTTCTCTTTCTCTTCCTCTCTCTCTCCCTCTCTCTCGCTCCCTCTCTCTCTCTCTCTCTTTTTCTGTCGCTGTCTCTCTCTCTCTCTCGCGCTCCCACCCTCTCTCTCTCTCTCTTTTTTCTCTCTCACTCTCTCTCCCCGGTGAAAGGCCTCTGCCCTCACCAAGGTCTTGAACCTCTTTCAGTCGCCCGGAAACGCAAGCCAGAGCCATGTGACGTTCTCAGGTCCGAGCTTGATCGGTTCAGGCCGCTTTGGGCGGCGGGTTGACCACTAAAAGATCGGGTGTCCGTGTTGACGAGTGGCTCCTTCACATATTGGAAACACCTTGCATTCGCGAAACTGGACCTTGGCCGCGGGCCAAGGAAAGAACACCAACCATTTGAAGGTCGCACCCTCCCGAGTCTGCGTACTCATCGTCAAACACTTTGCTCGTTCGACAAGTGGACAACGCCTCCCATTCCCGATCAAATCATTGCTTAAAGGCCTCCTTTTGCCCGGCAGTGTGCCCTGCAATCAGCCAAGGTCTTAACTCGAAAGCAAGCCTGTCACAAAGCAACCTGCAGCTTTGCCGGCCTGTGGGTCAACCAGGACGTAATGGAAAAGCACAAACTGCTGAAAGATTGATCCTGCGCGGCAGCGTGAGAGCCACCCAGAAAACTCAAACAAGCCTTCAGCCTTGCATAAGCTCACGCCGCGCACCTATTCAGTCTTTCACTGGCTGACGAAATCGACACGTGTTCTCTGACTGACATTCGTCACACACGTGCTCCAATGATGATCCTGCCTGTGGCAAACTCCATGAGCGACCTCACTTCCGCTGTGGTGAAGACCTTGCAAGCAGTGTTGGATGCGTGGCACGACCTTCCTTTCCAGATATGTTTAAAAGCAGCAAGAACCACCAATACACATGTAAACACGTTCAATGACACTGAGGCCTCCAAGGTCACTTGGCCCACTCTGAGGACATCTGGCAAGATGCCAATCAAATTCAACATCTTGGTCTCATGCCAGAATTTCTCAAGTAGAATCGCCTCGAATTTACGTTCCATCAGCTGACGGGGCTCTGGATACGGCTAATCGATCCAGGCGCCCGGACTCCCAGGGTGGCCGTAGAGGGCAGTGCCTGAACTGACTCAATGCCCACAGAAAAAACCCGAGGGCATCTGCTTCAGGAAAATAGCCCCGAAGCGGACCTTCCTGCTAGGTTGCAAGTGAGTGGAAGGAAGGCAGGAAGGCAGGAAGGCAGGAAGGCAGGAAGGCAGGAAGGCAGGAAGGCAGGAAGGCAGGAAGGCAGGAAGGCAGGAAGGCAGGAAGGCAGGGCAGGAAGGCAGGAAGGCAGGAAGGCAGGAAGGCAGGAAGGCAGGAAGGCAGGAAGGCAGGAAGGCAGGAAGGCAGGAAGGCAGGAAGGCAGGAAGGCAGGAAGGCAGCAGCAAGGCAGCAAGGCAGCAAGGAAGCTGAGAGAGCATTCTCCATCAAGCAAATCAGAACGAAACCATACATGAACCAAATATGCATAAAACACCGAAGAAAACCAAACAAACACAGGAAGAAGAACCAATCCGACGGTTTCCTGGCCCGTTCGATCCGTCGCCTCCTTCACTTCCTCGGGTGCCTTGGCGGCGGTCGCCGCCGCATAGCTGTGCCTGAGCAGCAGCCTGCGGGCTCTCGCTGGACCCCGTGGTCTCCTTGTGCTGTAGCTTTCCTAAGCCATGCAAGAAAGGGGGCCCTTACATATTTTTACAGCACCCACAAGCTGACCACAAACAGGCCTGCCACACAATCTACAGGCATCAACTTCATGAACGCGGCCACTTCGTCCGGAAAGAGTCACAGCTCACACCAATGTCCGGCATAGCCGTGCAACTGATATTACAAGGTGAGAAGTGGGTGGCCAGTCAAGCCATATGTACAGTCTTATTCAGTTGAATCCCAATCGCTGATCTGGAATTATGAACTGAAGTCGTCTCGAGTGGACCTTGGGACATGAGCTGCCAAAACATTGCCCGCCTCTTGAACTCTTCAAAGCACTCATAGATTGATGTGGTCATCCCTGGCTGCTTCAAAACAAATCGACCCCACGGCCTCAACATTCGAGAAATGCAGATTCAGAAACAAAACCTACGATATCAACTGCACAACAACGTTCCAGCTTACCAAGCCTTGTAATTTCTGACTTCCAGATTCCATCCATTGAGAATCATGCATACGGGTCTAACCTGGACAGGACAATGCTCAATCACTCAAGCCTTTTTGTGCCGTCAAAGCAGACCTGTGCTTGAAGTCAAAACATTGGACGCACCATGGAACAATCTAAAGACTGAGCCCAGGACATGGACAGTCGTCTTGGGAAATAGCACTGAACATTTGGGTGGAATGAACGATGTATCATATGCAATTGTGCAAGCTCTAAGGGGAGCACATGCACAAGCCTAGTGCACTGACAGTGCTTGGACCTGCCTGTGATGTGATTGTCTTAGCATGGGGGTACGGTTCCTGAGGCACTGCCAGTGACTCAGCCAGGTTTCAATGTCGAACATGGACACGCTTGCCGCACGAATGAAAGTGGACTGATTGCCACTTGCTTGGACATGATTCGCAAAAACAAACACAAACATGTTGTCCAGAGTGACATATGGGTAGCGGCTAGGAATTGTAATGGGAACCACCTCAAAAGTGGTTGGTAGACATGAATCCCCACCTAAATGATGTCCACCAAAGGGTCCCTAATTAAGTAAACATCATGTCCATAATATGCATCCAAGGTCTAGATCCAGCTGAAGGCACAGCCCTTGTGCCTGGCCTTCTCGCAAGGGGCTCTTGGATGGCTCGTGCCTTAAAGCTGGGTGCCCGAAAAGGAGCCCCGACGCAGTGAGTGCTTGCAATGCTATGCTCTAAACGTCAGCCCTTCTTTTTCATTGACGTTCTTTGTGAGCCGCCAGCCTTTCTCTTGCCAAGTCTCCAACCAAACCAATCACGCGCCCTTGTGCAACGAGAAAGGTCCACCAAGTTGAGCCGTACCGTGTCATGCTCAGTTTCAAATAGCTCAAACACCAAGCTTTAAACCATGTCACCTTGGCCTTGATTGCACAAAAAGCTGCCCTGCTCCACAACTTCTGGTGAAAGTCACTTGGCTTTGTGCCCACACAGCATGGTGATAAGAGTGCGTATGCAGCTCAGGCGCATCATGTCCAGCACTGCCTTCAGAATCCGCACCTCGGACTCTGCAGTTCTGTCAGCTGAAACAAGTTCGGCAGGATGGACATGTCACAAACTCCTGATGATTGTCGAATGTTTCCGAGGTCCTGGCCATTCACACACCAACCAACAAAAGTCCTTGTTTTGGATGCCAACTTCAAGTCGGACACGCAAGGTTCAAGGAGATGGACAGCCACTTTTGATCAAGGGGTCAAACATATGGCCCCCTGTTTGGGCCCTGGTTCCGCGTTGCCGCCTTTTGGTCATTCGGTGTGTTCCTGTGTAGTTGGCAAATCATGTCTGAAGGTTGGACATCACGCGGGCCACAAAAGGCTTGTGTGAACTGACCCACGGACACATACATGCTTATGTTGGCAACACTTACCGCGTTGTAGACAATACGCTTAACAATGCCCGTCTGTGTTCATCTTGAGTTTCGCGGCAGGGTAGCGTTTCTGCCCATCGTAGCACACTTGGTACAGAGAGGGAGCACTCAAACTTCTGCTCTCGATGGCTCAAGTTCCGTTAATGCACGCCAACCACGTCAGCTTGGCAGATAGCCCTATTGTTGGGAAAAAGGACATGGAGCGCTTCGTGTAGGCCATCGTGCCTGCAGATGTCAAACAACAAGGGTAACATTGCAACGCCCTGTTGCAGCAAAGGGCTTCAACAACACCCACTCAGGGCATGGATGAAAGTTATAACAGAACAATGGCTGGCTGCTAGCTTGTTGACAATCACACAATTTGTTCTCCGCAAATCAGGTGGGAAAGGCAACCAGTTTACTTGTTGCACAAGCTGTTGCAACCCACCCTACACTACCTGCCAGCCCAGGGGTAGGCTTAAACACAGGGATTCTCCTTGAGATTTCAACCACCCTGCGCAGTCTACAATCCAAAAATGGAACACTTTGCAAGCCCGTGTTAAGTTGCAACGCCCCAAACGCTCAGAAGCTCACGCATCCGCTTGCCACCGGCTAAGAGTCCCTCACTCTCCGGTCCAGGTGCCAGGCAGCTACGGCGGTTTTGCGCGCGGTGAGGCACACGGACTGGGCCAAAACGCGGAAAGACCATTTTGGGCATTTGCAACGAACGTCACAGTGACCTAATCTCTGGGAAGTACCATGAAGCGAAACATGAGCTAAACACGATCGGCTCAAAAGCGATGGACCTGCCGGGCAGGTCCCTTTGACTCAGAGCTTTGGAAGTCACACTGCCGCTTGCATGCCAATAGCTGCACGGACCGAGCTACATGCCCAGCTTCCTCGTAGCTTCCGTCCGAAATGGGTGGCCCAACATGGAGTCCTTTTGGCGTTCCTTTAAAACCAACCAAACATGGGTCCACCAAGAAAAGGCACACCCAATTCAGCAGAAAGGTCAGGAATTGTTCGTATACTTGTTCGCCTTCCACGGATGCTCAGAGCCAAACCTCTGCAAACTCCAAAAACTCCTCAAAGAGGTCCACCAAAACCTGCCAAACGCCAGTCGCCTCGTGTAAGCACCATGAGCCTGCGTTCCGATTCATGCCAAACAAGTGAAGGAAAAACGCAAGGGCGAAGCCCCCTCATTCTCCAATATCATTGTGTATATATATACATATATTTATGTACATATATATGTATATGTTTTTCCCTAAGCTACCAACAGCCCTCCAGGTAGACTATGGCAAACAACATGATCCAACTTCCGGGGCAGTAGGTGACCTCCAGGAATCCATCCAACTCTCAAGGAAGGTGAGGGGAAAGTGGTGCACGGTTACTGAGTCAATGCAAAGATCAGCAGGACAGCACTCGGTCAGCAGTACTACTGCACAACTTTTAATTCAGGTCTGTAAAAACATGACCTGAATGACTGTAATCCGAGAACATTGCTGCGAACAGTGGACACAAATAAACACACAAACACACACACACACACTTTCTATGGAGGACTGCAAGGTTGTCCCAAAGTGCAAATCAGCAGGTTGATCCAGTCTAAGATCTCAGCACGATGCCTCAGCAAGCCATGAAACGGCTCAATTGTCAAGTTTTCAAGTATCGTTAAAACAAAGGGCCCTAAATATCGCAGCACGCAAATACAAAAGCTGACACCGTAGCTGTCCAACGCAGTGCGCAAGTCACCATAGCCAGGTCCCAAAAGCACTCACAAAACAACGTGCCTTCAAAGCAGCCTTGACATCGCAATCAATTGTTATCTGGTTCGAGTCAGCTGGTTGATCCTGTCTTTCCAGATTCAGCATGGTGCTCTCAGGTAAGCCATGCATGTGATCTTCCGTCATCATCTCGTGCGGGCTGCCCCACAATAGAGTGCTGGCCCTCAATCCAACACATTCCTGGTCCCGCAGTGCAAATCAGCTGGTTGATCCTGTCTAACTTCTCAGCACGATGCCTCAGCAAGCCATGCATGTACTCAATAGTCATCATTAAAGGCAGGCCCTAAATGCCGCAGCAAGCATATTCAGAAGCTGACACCGTAGCTGTCCAACGTAACGTGCGAGTCACCATAGCCAGGTCCCAAAAGCACTCACAATCAAAGTGTCTGCCTCCAAGTAGCTTTGAAATCGCAATCAACTGGTACCCAGTGCCAGTCAGCTGGTTGATCCTGTCTTTCTAGATTCAGCATGGTGCTCTCAGGTAAGCCATGCATGTGATCTTCCGTCATCATCTCGTGCGGGCTGCCCCACGTTAGAGTGCCGGCCCTCAAGCAACATTCCTGGTCCTGCAGTGCAAATCAGCTGGTTGATCCTGTCTAACTTCTCAGCACGGTGCCTCAGCAAGCCATGCATGTACTCAATAGTCATCATTAAAGGCAGGCCCTGAGCGTCGCAGCAAGCAAACTCAAAAGCTGACACCGTAGCTATCCAGCGCAGCGTGCGAGTCACCATAGCCAGGTCCCAAAAGCACTCACAAAACAACGTGCCTTCAAAGCAGCCTTGACATCGCAATCAATTGTTATCTGGTGCGAGTCAGCTGGTTGATCCTGTCTTTCCAGATTCAGCATGGTGCTCTCAGGTAAGCCATGCATGTGATCTTCCGTCATCATCTCGTGCGGGCTGCCCCACAATAGAGTGCTGGCCCTCAATCCAACACATTCCTGGTCCCGCAGTGCAAATCAGCTGGTTGATCCTGTCTAACTTCTCAGCACGATGCCTCAGCAAGCCATGCATGTACTCAATAGTCATCATTAAAGGCAGGCCCTAAATGCCGCAGCAAGCAGATTCAGAAGCTGACACCGTAGCTGTCCAATGTAACGTGCGAGTCACCATAGCCAGGTCCCAAAAGCACTCACAATCAAAGTGTCTGCCTCCAAGTAGCTTTGAAATCGCAATCAACTGGTACCCAGTGCCAGTCAGCTGGTTGATCCTGTCTTTCTAGATTCAGCATGGTGCTCTCAGGTAAGCCATGCATGTGATCTTCCGTCATCATCTCGTGCGGGCTGCCCCACGTTAGAGTGCCGGCCCTCAATCCAACACATTCCTGGTCCCGCAGTGCATATCAGCTGGTTGATCCTGTCTAACTTCTCAGCACGATGCCTCAGCAAGCCATGCATGTACTCAATAGTCATCATTAAAGGCAGGCCCTAAATGCCGCAGCAAGCATATTCAGAAGCTGACACCGTAGCTGTCCAACGTAACGTGCGAGTCACCATAGCCAGGTCCCAAAAGCACTCACAATCAAAGTGTCTGCCTCCAAGTAGCTTTGAAATCGCAATCAACTGGTACCCAGTGCCAGTCAGCTGGTTGATCCTGTCTTTCTAGATTCAGCATGGTGCTCTCAGGTAAGCCATGCATGTGATCTTCCGTCATCATCTCGTGCGGGCTGCCCCACGTTAGAGTGCCGGCCCTCAATCCAACACATTCCTGGTCCCGCAGTGCAAATCAGCTGGTTGATCCTGTCTAATTTCTCAGCACGGTGCCTCAGCAAGCCATGCATGTACTCAATAGTCATCATTAAAGGCAGGCCCTGAGCGTCGCAGCAAGCAAACTCAGAAGCTGACACCCTAGCTGTCCAACGCAGCGCGCGAGTCACCATAGCCAGGTCCCAAAAGCACTCACAATCAAAGTGTCTGCCTCCAAGTAGCTTTGAAATCGCAATCAACTGGTACCCAGTGCCAGTCAGCTGGTTCATCCTGTCTTCTTCCGTCATCATCTCGTGCGGGCTGCCCCACACATTCCTGGTCCCGCAGTGCAAATCAGCTGGTTGATCCTGTCTAACTTCTCAGCACGATGCCTCAGCAAGCCATGCATGTACTCAATAGTCATCATGAAAGGCAGACGCTGAACGTCGCAGCACGCAAAAACAAAAGCTGACACCGTAGCTGTCCAACGCAGCGTGCCAGTCACCATACTTAGCCAGCTCCCAAAGGCGCTCACAAAACAAAGTGTCTTCCTCCAAGTCATGTTGGACCTCCTTTATTGGTAGTACTCGCTATTGTAGAAAGTTTTTGATTCTTTTTTATTTGAAAAAACATGTGACTTTTTTAGGGGTTTTGTATTGTGGCAAGTTTTTTTGTCCCCCCCAAAAAAATCAAAAAACAACGCATAGCTTTTTTCTTCGCTTTCTGGATGTGCTCGGGCTCAGGCTAAACTTGCTAAGCCTTGGTAGCTCCTGTTGAGCTGGAGGCTGGTTCCGAGCTAGCCTTGCTCAGAAGCTTGGCCACATCTTCTGGTCCTGCACAGTCTCAGTCTCAAGTCTCAGTCTTTCTAAACTGCGCACAGTCCTGAAAAGGGAGTCTTGTTAGAAGCCTTTGCCTCCTGAACAACCAGATACCTCAGAGCCTTCCAGGGGTCGCACTCAGCACAGCCAGATTGCCACCTGCACTTAGAGCAGCTGCAGATGGAGTGCTCAAGTGACTTGATCTTGTTGGTTGCTGTGGCTGAGAGATCCTGCCAAGTGAAGCGCTCAGAGTTTCTCTTGATTGCTACCCTGGCTGCCTCAGTTGCTGCTGAGGATTTGTTCTTTATCTGCTCCAGCCTGGCCTCAGCTGCTGCCTTGTTTTCCAGCTGCTTAGCCTCCTGCTTCTCAATGGTTTTTCTTTGGGACTACTACAACCCTGAGGAAGACAAGGATGCTGAGGTGGATGCTGAGCCAGCCATGCAAGATGAGCTTGCGCCAGAGCTTGAGCTGAGCTTGCAAAACAGCTTGAGTTTGAGGCTGCATCCTCGCTTGAGAAGGCAAGCCTGGAGAAAGGCTGCTGAGGAGAAAGCAGCTAAGGGCACAGCCTTAGAGAAGAAGAAGAAGAAGGACTGGAGGCAAAGCTGGAGGAGCAAGCTCAGACCGAGCGTTGTTGCAGGCCTGAGGTCTAAGCTGCTTGGCAAGTCCAGAGAGGAGGCCTTAGCAGAGCAAGTGCCTGTGGTTCAGAAGAAGACTGCGAAGGCAAAAGCAGCAGCTGAGAAAGTGAAGCTGGCCTCATTGCTGAAGCCTTCAGCCAAGACAAAGCCATCACTTGCCAATAAGCCTTCTTCTAAGAAGAAGTCTGCCAAGAAGCAAGCCTTAGCAGACAAGCAGCTGCCAACCGAACAGCCTCAGCAGGAAGCACCCCCTTTACCACCACCTTCTCAGCCACCACCTCAGGAGCAGGAGCAGGTGGGAGAGAGCAGAAGCTCATTTGCTTCTCAGACCAAGCTGGCAAGCTGAGGTTTGGAGTTCCAGGCAAGGCACTCCTTGCTCACAGCTTCAGGCACTTTCAGCATCCTTGAAGATTGGCTGTGTCTGCTAAGCAGCAGGCCAGACACAGCAGCCTTTGTTTGGCCAAATTTCAAGCAGCTTGCAAAGTCTGAAGTGAGGGGCATGCTGAGCAGCCTGCAGTGCTTGTGCCGAGCACCCTGCGCACCAGGAGCCACTGCTGGTTGAGGACCAATGGCTCTGGGCTGGCTGGCACATGCTGAGATGGGGCTGCTCAAAAACAAAGCAAGTGCCTGAGCACTTCTCAATCACCTGTGTGGCACAGCTGTGCCAGCACTCCTGAAAGAGTTCCCCACTGAGCTCTTCGAGGAACAGGCTGAGAACTTGAAGCAGGCCATGAGACCCTTCAACAAGGTCTTCTTTCCAATCTTCTCAGCCAAACCACTGGACCTTGTTGGTGGCTGAGAAGAAAAGCTTGGAGCAAACTCAGCCTTTGCGTGGAAGGTCTATGACTCCCTTGAGCAGCCTTGTCAACCCTGATTTCACCTTCCCAACTCAGTCTACCAGAAAAAAAACTTGATTGTAGCTTCTTTGTTCTGGGTTGGATGGAGGAAGAGCTGAGGGCCTCCAGAGGTCTCAGAGCTTGGATTGAGCACACCTCAGCCTTGTGCCTTGTGGAGAGAGAGGCTGATGAAGCTCTTCAATTGGGCTTGCTTAGGCTTGGGTGGTGTTGCCTCAGCTCCTTCTTCTGCTGAGACCAGCCGGTTGTGCTCAGGGCTCCTCCTCTCACCCTCAACTGCTTGACCTGGACATGTTTCCCTTAGACCCCCTTTAGCTTGACTGTTTTAAGGTTCTCTTTAGTTTCTACCTGGGCTTGGGGGTGCTGAAAACTGAAAACTCAAACCCTTTGCCTTCTAGTTTTAAAAGGGGGGCTCATCCCAAGCTTTCCCCAGCTCAAAGGTTAAAGGCCTGAGATTTAGGAAATCCATTTTGCAAGTTGTTCCCAAACTATCAAATAAACGATAACTTCTTTACAAAAAAGTGCTTTAGTGTCACTGTTTTGGGGTTCTCTTTGGTTTCTACCTGGGTTTGGAGGTTGCTGAAAACTGAAAACTCAAACCCTTAGCCTTTTAGTTTTAAAGGGGGGCTCATCCCAAGCTTTCCCCAGCTCAAAGGTTAAAGGCCTGAGATTTAGGAAATCCATTTTGCAAGTTGTTCCCAAACCATCAAATGTATGATAACTTGTTTACAAAAAGGCAAGGTGAATCAATCACACAAAGGGGGTTGCCCACAACCAGCCCTGATCCTCTTTATAGTGTGATTGTTTTGGGGTCCTTTTTAGTCTTCAACTGTTTTTTTTTGGGGGGGTTCCTGAAATTCCCAAAGAAAAGCCTTAGCCCTTTACTTTTAAGCGGTGGCCCACCCTAAGCTCTTCCCAACTCAGCTCTTTTCTGCTGCAAAAAGCATGTCCTGACTGAGGGCATGTCCTCAGTGAGATCTCAGGCCTGTTGCTGAAATTTCAGCTTCCTCTGCCTAGGCCTTCCACCTTAGATGCCCATGCAGTTCTAAGACAGTGAGGCCTCAAGCAATTCATGCTAAGGGGCCTCCCGCCTTGTCTGGCTCCTCTAAGATAAGAGAAGCTGCTTGGCATCGACGCTCAGGGCTTCAACCTTAGGTCAATGTGCAAAGGCCAAGCCTGACCAATGTGCAACTGAGAAGCTTTCTTAGAAAGAAAGCCTGGTGGTCTGAGCCTGTGCCAGATGCCCTTCAATGCTCAGCTTGTGAAGCTGAGAGATCCTTTGCTCCAAAGTGTGGTCCTTAGATCAAACCCATTGCTCAAACTTCATAGTTACTTGCTGAGGCAATGCTAAGAATATTTAAGCCAAGACTCACAAAACATCAGTTGTTTGAGCTCAGGCCTCACCGTGTTGGTCAGGACCCTGAGGTGCTCCTGCATGAAGTTCTTTTTTCAGGAAAGGAAAGCTTAATCCAAGTACTTTCAAGCCCTTTGTTTTACTTAGTTGCTGCTTAGATGCATTTAGCAACCGTTCATAGAATTGGTTAAATTGAACACTCAGGATGCTGGCCATCACCAAACACAACTCAGCACAACCCCTCACATTGCAAACCCAAGTTTAGCCCAAGAGTCAACCTCTGAGAAGGCTGGCCCTCTGCATGACGGAGCCCCTTCTGAGCACAACTTAGACTCAATTCAGTTCAACTACGTGCTCAAAGCCTCAAGTGAATCAGAGCTTGGGACAGGTGTGTGTGGACATGCCACAGGTCACCTGCTGCTGTGTCTTGGCCTCAGATCCTCCTTCACACTTCGTAAACTGCTTAGCTTAAGTATGTTGCAGCTGAAGGGTGCCTCTCAATCATGCTCGGCCTTTCAGAGATGCGGCTGAGTTTGGGCCTCAGAACTCACCCCCCCCTCGAAAACAAAAACCAAAGCGCTCACCCCAGGCCTGGCGCTCCAGCCCAAAGGTGGTCAGCCAAGCCTCTCAGCAGCTTCCTGAGCAAGATGCTCAGGATGAGGGCTGCCACGGTTTGCACCTTCCACTCTCAGAAAGCCACTCCCAGACAAAACCCTGAAAGGAAAAAATCAAACAGAAACCCTCTTAGGGAAATCCTTCAAACAGAAACCCTCTCAGGAAAACCATTGAAAAGAAACCCTCCCAGAAAAATCCTTCAAATTAAGAACCTTTCAGAACAACCTTTCAAAACTAAAACCAATCCCAAACCCAGCCATTCCCCGCACCCACCCCAACTAAAAGCCAAGAGGCAAGGGCCGAGTAGCTCAGCCCGATGTCACTGAATTGGCTGCCAGCTCAGGTGTGCCAGGGCCTCAGATGGGAAACTGTCACTCAGCGCAAGCTGAGCCCTAGGTTAATTACTCAAATACAACCCCACCCTCTCACCTAAGCTTTTTTCTTTATCTCACATCAAGCTTGCGCACATTCTCACTTATATAATGAATTAGCCTCCTCTCAACACATTCCTCAGAACTAAAAGTACTTAGAGGGTGCTTAATCCAGAACTCAAGAAGTGAGCTTTTTTAAATAAGCCCAGGTGATATCCCCAACAGCATGTGGAACCCTGGTGGAACCCTGGTGGAACCCTTCAGCTGTTGGGGAAAATTAACAAATAACTCCCAGAATCCTCGCGGAACGCCGGGACCATCCTTACCGCTGGTGTTGCTGAGGATGCCGCCTTGTAAAGCAAAGCTACGAGTGACAGCGCAATCTCGCCCTGATCGGGCGCGACGGCGCAATCGGGGCCCGATCGGGGCCCGACGGCGCAATCGGGCCCGATCAGGGCCCCAACGGTGGGGCCCGACGGTGCAATCGGGGCCCGATCGGGGCCCGACGGTGCAATCGGCCCCGATCCAACCCCAGCCACCCATACTATAGCTCAACGCCGGTGACCCTTGGCATGCGGAAGGCAACTGTATCTATAGCAAAACTAGGCGATGTGAGCTTGGTACAATTGACAGGGCCCGACGGTGCAATCGGGCCCGATCGGGGCGACGGTGCAATCGGGGCCCGATCGGGGCCCGACGGTGCAATCGGGCCCCGATCGTCCCGTGGTGCAACCCCAGCCACCCATATTATAGCTCAACGCCGGTTTTCCTTTGTGTGCGGATTGCAACTGTATCTATAGCAAAACTAGGCGCTGAGTCGGGCCCCGTCGGGGCGCGATGGCGCAATCGGGGCCGATCGGGCCCAAAGGCCCCGACAGTGCAATCGGGCCCCGACCTAGGCCCGGTGAACCTCGCAAACCGTTCAGCTCAGCGTGAAACTTTGCTGGAACCTTTCCTCAGGGCTGCCCCATAGCTTTTGCAGAATTTGGTGTTTGACCTCATAGCCCTCGCAGCCTCGTCGAATTCTTGGAACCCAAAGCCCACCAAGCAGCAATGCCAAGCATTTACTCTGCTGCACCGTGAGTTCCGCAGCGACGTGATCTGATTTGCCACAAAGCCAACATTTGCCTGAGCAAGTGAGCAAGTCACAAGGCAGTGAAAGTGTGCCAAAAACCGTTGATTTCGGTTTTGCTTAGTGTTCCGCCCATGAGCAAAGCGATCTTGATCCGATGGCTTTTCAGACGACGGGCGCACGACACACCCTTGGTGGAGCATTGTGGAGCCTTGTGGAACCCGTGTGGAATCCTTGCAGAGCTTTGTGGAACCTTGTGAAACCTCAGGGCCCACAGCCCTCGCAGAATCTTGTGGAACCCTGAAACCCTCATACAACCTTACCTCAAACCACCCCGGACCACCCCGCAGCCCTCGCAGAACCTTGTGGGACCCTGCTAGAACTGTGCTGGAATGGAACCTTACCTTGCAAAACCTGGTGGAATTCTTGTGGAATTCTCATGGAACATTACCTCAATCCAGCCCGGACCGCGAAACCCTGGTGGAACCCTCGTGGAACCACGCCGCACCCTTGAAGAACTTGGTGGAACTCTGGTGGAACCCTCGTCCGGAGCACGACGGGCTGGTGAAACCACCTCGGACCACCCTGCAGCCCTCGCAGAACCTGGTGAAACCCTGGCAGAATTCTGGAAATCTGGTGGAACCCTCGTGGAACCTTCCTCAGACCAGACCACCCCAGCCCTTGAAGAAATTGCTGGAACCCTGGTGGAACCCTCGTGGAACCTTACCTCAAACCACCCCGGACCACCCTGCAGCCCTGGTGGAACCCTCTTGGAACCTTCCCTCAAACTACCCAGACCACCCCGCAGCCTGGAACTTTGGTGGAACCCTGGCGGAACCTCGTGAAACCTTCCTCAAACCCAGCCCTCGAAGAAATTGGTGGACCCTCGTGGAACCTTACCTCAAACCACCCCAGACCACCCCGCCCTTGCAGAACCTGGTGCAACCCTGGTGGAACGCTGGTGGAACCCTGGTGGAAGCCTGGCTGGTTGAACCTTAGCTCAGGGTCGCCCCGAACCACCCCGGAGCCTATCTGGGCTGAGACCCCAAAGCTTTCAGCTGTTGGGGAATAAAAAACAGCATCTTGTGCTGAGCCTGAGTTGGGAACTTAGGCATGCAGGCTGGCCTTTGGCTGCTCAGCCCTCAGCTTTTTGCATGAGTGCCACCAGCTGAGCATATTCTTCCTCAGACAAGTTGGATGGCTTAGCCTTTGGCTTTGAGACTGAGCGCTCAATTTGAAAACGCGGGCCTTAGCCTCCACCACCCCAGGCTCAATGCACTCCTCATGGCACTTGCTCCTTTGCTTGACTGAGCTTAGCAGTCATGCCCTCAAGCTCATCTACCAGCTCTTCATTCTCACAGGAACCTGGCCCCAAAGCCAGGGCCACCTCAGTATTCTGCTCCACATGGCTGAGCTTGTCACTGATGATGTCCAAGGGCTCAGGCTCCTCCTCAGCCTTCTCCTTGACTGAGCTGGCAAACAAAGCATCAGGCTTAGGAGCAGGATCTGAGGGCAGTGCCCTCAGCACCCAAACTCAGCTTCAAACACCCCTCTCAAGAAACCCCTTCAAACTTGAAGCCCTCTCAGGGAAACCCTTGAAGTTAAATTTTCTCAGAAAATCCTTCAAACTAAAGCCCTCTTAGGAAAACCCTTCAAAGTAAACCCTGTCAGAAAAACCCTTCAAACTAAAGCCCTCTCAGGGAAACCCTTGAAACTAAACCCTCTCAGATAAATCCTTCAAACTGAAGCCCTCTCAGGGAACCCCTTGAAACTAAACCCTCTCAGACAAATCCTTCAAACTAAAGCCCTCTTAGGAAACTCAAGCCTTCCCTTTCCATCCCTTTCCCCTCCTCCCCCTCCCCCTCCCCCTCTATTGCAGCACAGTGGCTCTGAGCAATGATGCCACTGAGCAACAGGAAGCTAATGAAGACCACGCTCTTGAGATGCTGCCTGGGCTGAGGGACGGCTATTTAAACTAAAAGCAAGCTAAACAAATGCAGCTGAGACACTTAGCCAGCAGAAAGTGAACACGGGCTGGAGCTAAGCAAAAGCAGGAGCAAGAAAATGGCTAAGGGGACAGCTCATCTCAACCACTTGCAAGCACTGGAAATCTGAGAGGGGGCCTTGGCATTCTGGGAATCTGAGAGGGGGCCTTGGCAATACTCAAGTAGAATTGGCAATACTAAAATAAGTACTGGGAATCTGAGAGGGGGCCTTGGCAATACTAAAGTAGAATTGGCAATACTAAAGTAAGTACTGTCCCTCCCAGACCCCCCAGGAACCCACTAAAGAGAGCCCAGCTGACTGGTTCCACTGTTCAGGGGCGGGGGGGGGGGTCACACTAAACAGAGTCCAACACTAGACTTGAAATGGCAATCGATTGGAACCCGGTGCGAGTCAGCTGGTTGATCCTGTCTTTCTAGATTGAGAATGGTGCTCTCAGGTAAGCCATGCATGTGATCTTCCGACATCATCTCGTGCGGGCTGCCCCACGTTAGAGTGCCGGCCCTCAAGCAACATTCCTGGTCCCGCAGTGCAAATCAGCTGGTTGATCCTGTCTAACTTCTCAGCACGGTGCCTCAGCGAGCCATGCATGTACTCAATCAGCAAGCCATGCGTGTACTCAATAGTCATCATTAACGGCAGGCCCTAAATGCCGCAGCACGTAAAAACACAAGCCGACGCTGGAGCTGTCCAACGCAGTGCGCAAGTCACCATAGCCAGGTCCCAAAAGCACTGGCAAAACAATGTGTCTTCCTGCAAGCAGCCTTGAAATCGCAAGCAACTTTTACCTGATGCAAGTCAGCTGGTTGATCCTGTCTTTCTAGATTCAGCATGGTGCTCTCAGGTAAGCCATGCATGAAATTTGAGTCGTACGCCAACAAGTTCAAGAGCAGTCTCAAGAGCATATGTGATCTTCCGTCATCATCTCGTGCTTGCTGCCCCACGTTAGAGTGCCCCCCTCAAGCAACATTCCTGGTCCCGCAGTGCAAATCAGCTGGTTGATCCTGTCTAACTTCTCAGCACGGTGCCTCAGCAAGCCATGCATGTACTCAATAGTCATCATTAAAGGCAGGCCCTAAATGCCGCCGCCCGCAAACACACAAGCCGCGACTGCAGCAGTCCAACGCAGCGCGGCAGTCACCATAGCCACCAAGCACTCACGAAACAAAGTGTCTTCCTCCAAGTAGACTTGAAATCGCAAGCATCGTGCGGGCTGCCCCACGTTAGAGTGCCGCCCCTCAAGGAATAGAATGACAATGCCATGCGCGGGACAAGTAACATGAAGATGCAAACAGACTCTTGAGATCTCTTGAGCTCTCTGGTACGTTTCTAGATTGCACCAGGTATGCGTCAGAACGCCTGTGGTTGGTTCGGCGGCTTTCTGTAGACCCCGTCTTTAATCCTGTCACTCGGGCTCGACTCGACTCGGTTTGGCCTCCCGCTGGAACTCCCGCTGCAAAGGGTCTGCGGCCACCGGCAACAGCAGCTCACGAGCACCTATGGACCAAGGCAACAAATATCGTCTGGGCAAATTATAATGTTTCACCCGGAAATGCGGGACCTCTATGAAAGGAACCTTCACTAGACCACAATTTGCCAAGTCCTTACCTTCTTTGGACACTTTGTACAATCACTAGGAGTGTACAAACATCCAATGCTTGGGCAGGTGAGTTCTCATGAGGATCGCGAGGACACTCATGCAGGGGTGCAGAGTCTTGGACAGAAAATGGCCTCTTCTAGTCGACACAAGGACAACTCGGGATTGCATGTTGAAGCAATTATACGTTATCAGGATTTAAGGGAACGAAAAACTGCTAGCTGTATGTCAAGAAATCGATGAATAACATGAGTTGGATTGATATCACGTCAATCAGCCTTGGACCAAACCTACCAACAAAACATGGCATGTTGCCAAGTAATGCGTTGCAGAAGTGTCCCCATCCACGGCGAGGTCAATCCGTACCGTGATCATTTCACGTTCTTAGACAACTTTAGCCTTATGCTCAGGCCGCTACCATTTGTCTTCATTTACACACAGCCTCCGTTCATTTAAAGTCATCATGCTGAACATGAACCCTGCCCAATCCAGTGAAGTCAGTCGTGACACCTCGTGTTAAATTCCTCCATGGCCACTGCCCTGCCACGCCCGTGACCTGCCTTCGCCCCGTGCCTGGCACGATGTATCGAAGCTCCGCACTCAATTCCTCTTGTTAGTCCATGTTAAGAGTAAACCGACACCACCCCAACCACTTGAAGGGTCCATCTTGACACTTCTTGACACATGCAGCATGCAGGGTCCAGAGGGTTGTCCCAAGGGGCTCTGTTGTAGCCCGGACCTTTAAACTCGAAGCCCAAGGGCTGGGCCTAGTTTGACCCAAGACTGACCAAGCTCTAGCTCAACATATTGGCGGAATTTGACCCGCCTAAACATGTCATACATGTCTGGTGTCTAAAAAGGAAAAACCATTGCAAACCAACACCAAACACCTATTTTCAGGGGTCCAATTCTGCTTTCTTGCGGGAAACACCAATGAATGCTTCCAGTGGTTTCAACACAAGGCGAGGCCGGATCGCGAAAAAAGCCAAGGCCTTAAAAACCTCCTCAGGCTCCCCCTACGAAACGGCTGGCCGGGAATGTGAGACCAGTTCTTTTCCAGGCACACCACTGTACATACGGCCGCATGCAATTGCTTGGAACTGCAACTGTGTCTTTCGCGCAGCTCGTTGTGACTGCGCATCCTTCAACGACACTGATAGCTTTTCGGCAGTGGAGGTGTGTCTTCATGATGTTATGCCGATTTTGGTATAAAACATTATGCAGGGTATAGTTGTCAGTACATACCTGAGCAACCTTTGCTTGAGCATGGACATGCATGCTGAAGTTGCATCAATCGAGACAAGCACACTGACGGGTAAAACATGCTATGTGCATCCTCTCCACAGTGGAGACCCATCTTCGGCTGTCACCTGCATCCATCTGGCTGACGGGCGATATAATTTCGCAAACGTGAAAGTAGCCAACCTGCAAAACAAATCACCAGAATCACGGTCAAACCGTCCGTTCCACGCTCTTCTCAACCTATCACACCATTCAATCACCATTCCAGATCTCAGTCTCTTCTTCCCTTTCCTTGGGACTCACTTGGTCCGGGCGCCGCCGTCTGACCGCAGCCCCACCTACCGCACGGTGCGCAACGGGAGCCCCGAGGCCCTCTAGACCCTTCTACTTTGAGGACGAAAAGATGTGTAAAAGCTACTGCACGTGCTTCGTGCCATGGATCAGGACGGCTTCCCATTCCTCGCCAGGTGGAATCAAGACGAACCGTGGTAGTGTGCCCTCTGCTTTTCGAGACATGGCAGTGCAACATTCAAGCGGCCGTGAAATTGTTGATTCAAGGATTTCGACTGTTTTGACAAATGAAAAGAGTTCTGTGTTCAAGCAAACGGGTTCTTGCCGACTCTCCACAAGTGCAAAGGCTGACCATCATGGATTCCATATCATGATTCCAGGCGAAAATATCATATCCGCAAGCAATTCCGAGTAGGGCAGGGCATGTCTCAGAAGGACTTCATGGGCCTGCTGCAGCAGCTGGTTGCCGCAGATGCCCAGCGCTGCGGCGCTGCCCAGAAAACACCCGGCCTTGGAGCGGCTGAGGAATAGCCCCTAAGGCATGGCAAAGCAGCGGACGCAGCTTATATAATGTTATCTGGAATCTCCCCCTCAGCCATGATCTTGCTTCCCACAGCATCAATGACATACTATGAGTTTGTGCAGTCCAGAGCATTGGCCCACCCAGCCCCATACCTCCGCCACTTCCCGGACGAGCGGCTGCCAAGCCCTGCCTGCCAGCTCGGAAGCGTCTGAAGCCCAGGTAGGCCTTCCGAAAAGGCACAGGTCACCTGTTCTTGCTGCTTTCCAGGTGGCATGCAGAATAACTTGGCGAAGTGCTGTAGCGCTCCAACTAGGGACAATTAGCAGTCAGTCTCTTTCCTCCCTCTGTTGTCCACAATGTTTTGAAGTTGACATTCAAGCATGCATCCAGTCATGTTTCTCAGTCGTACATGCTGTGGGACATTCATCCTCGAAAATGGCCCCTGGACCGTTTAACCCTGCGTTCTTCTGGCTAACGTCCTAACCCGTTCGGGCCCGCCAGCGGGGCTGCACCGGCTGCACCCAGGGAGGCGGCTGCCAGGAGGGCTGTGTCTGAGATTGGTGCAAAAAATGCGTCGAATTCCAAGCGTGCCATTTTGCTTCACCTCCCCTCCGCAAGTTGGTGGTAAATGGCAACAAATCTTCGACCCTCCGAAAAATACGCCAGGCTCCCAGCATCATTGCACTTGTCGCAATTTGAAACAAAGCGACGCGCGGAGCCCACCAACTCTCGAGTGGCGCCTGGCTTGGCTGCACAGGAAGCACACGCCTCCTGGCGGAGGAAACAAAGGATACCGCTGATGAACGTACACTAGACTTGAAACGTATTCGTCATCCCCAGGAAAGACAAATCACTGTCACTGACAATTCCTTCTTGCTCTGCACTTGATTCGGGGTTGAATGCCTAAGCCTAAATCTATACACGCATCCTTTGGGAGAACGCAGGCCTCAAACAACGCTATATACTAAGATAGAGAAACTTGACGGCCTGAAGCAAACAACGATGAAGTAGCAAGGCTAAGATTCCACCAGAACGGACCTCTTGGCAACAGGGATGGCAGAATGTAACAAGATCTCGGGGTCACTAAAGCATTGTTGCTGAAGCTGCAACATCCGCCTTTGCCATCATGCGTCAAGGAATTGCAGAGATGTTGGGTGTTGGGCCTTCTCCCATCAGGCACCAAGTTGGTTCAAGAAAGGATGATCACTGCTTGGAGTCGTGACTGTGATCAGCCACTAAAAGCTTCAGAACCCCGGTGGAGGAAAACAACACGAGGGAACAATGGCGCACATACTTACCGCAGGTGCATCTCATTAACACCCCTGTAACGTTGAACACCTTGATCGATGCAATCAAAATATGAAACACAGCTTCGTCAAAAGGAGAGGTGTACGTTCAGCTTGGGGACTCTGGCCTCGTTCTGTCCAGCCACAGCCACCAAAGCTCCGCTGCCCCAAAGGCCAGCCACCTCGACAGGATTCCGTGCAGGAGCATATCCGACCAAATGTAATTCGTCCAAATTCAGGTATCCGACTTGAGGTTGTCCAAAGCAAACGAGCATAGTGTCGATAGTGTGTGTGTGTGTGTCTGTGTGTGTGTCTGTGTGTGTGTGTGTGTGTTGCGTTGACGGCCTATGGCGAACGATAAAAGGAGCACGGGCACTTCGTCCAAGACAAATATCTAGCTAGCAGAGCTAAAACGAGCACCGAGCCAGTCATGGCTGCCCCCAGGCAGCCGCTTCCGAAGTTCGATTCCGGCCAAGCGTCGAGACAAGCCAACAACCGTCGAGCAGCTTAGCATTGGATTTAGTTGCCGGGATCAGAAGGGGGGAGGCTCTGATCAAATCGGCATTTCCACGTCATTTGCACGGCAAAAGAAGTGCAATTAACGAGCAGCAGTACGCGAGGCGCAAGCAGGCAATGGTAGTGAGTACCGCCCACTCGCCATCTGTATCGTCGGGCGCGCGTGTGTGTGTGTGTGTGTGTGTGCTGTGCGGTATGGGTACGTCCTTTTGTTGATGGTACCCCTTGTGCGGTTGGTTTGAAGGCCAACCAAAGGGAAACCACCATTGTTTTTTGGGGGGGTCCCCTGAAAAACAACACACTTACGCAAACTTGTGTCGCAGTTGTGCAACACGCGCAAAAGCATGTCTAGGCTGCCGCACTGCCGGGGGAATGTAGCACAGAATGCAGGCCTGATTCGAGCGGCGGTGAGCAACATGCTGTTCCTGCATGTTGGAATCTTTTTTGGGGACACCCCCGCCAAAATGGTGGTTTTCCTTGGCTCCCAACCCAAAAAAGGGTACCCTCAAAAACAAACACACCCATGCAAAGTTCAACGAGCTTGGTAACACAGGGTGTTTAACAAATAAATGCGCATGACGCACGTAGAACCCAGCGGAACATCGCTAATGAACATGTACACGTACTTGATCGCAAGACCAAGATGCACTGTGCCTGCCCACTTCCGTCCTCCATCTACTTCAACCATTGGATGACATTGCTAAGCTGTCACGTGGTCATCAGGCAAGGGATCCCTCCCTGGGCTGCTCCCGTGCGGTAGCCAGCTGGAACATATTGCCAAGCCATTTTGCTGCAGCATTGCACGCCCTGGCAGAACCAGCTGACATGTTTATCAAGGCCGTCAACCCGACGTATCACTTTTGGCAAACCAGCTCTTTCAAAATAGCAACAGCTGCAATGATGGCGTGTGCTTCTTTCAGGACGGAACTCGATGACTGCATAAATCACGGTTTTGCTGTTTGTTTTGCATGCATGCAAACGTCTGCATCCATTTGGATCTGAGCTTCCCGTCATGTTTGTTTATT
>CAUJNA010003860.1:1045019-1100019 GCA_963377175.1 Effrenium voratum
GCAATGGCCATAAGCGCCACGTGAGGAACTCTCTCTCTCTCTCTCTTAGCCAGTCAGCCCCGTGCCTTACTGCCGCTGGCAAGGTCTGCAATCTGGCGGCTGGACAAAGCTCTCTGGAAGACCTGGCGCGAGCTTGTGAACTCGTGTGGATTTGACTGCAAAGAGAAGATGGGATGACTAGGGATGGATCCGGGGATAAATCGTCGGATTCTTGGTGTGAGCCTCAGCTTCCGCTTTTGCTGAAGTCGTAGTCCAACATGGTCCGGGCTCGTGTGGCTTGTTGTTGTGGAATGGTATGCATGCAGGCTTCTGTGTTGAATGTGGCATAGGCAGTCTAATGTCCATACTCGACTAATCGAAGGGTACCAAATACAATCAAGTTTTGCCAAACATATTCTCTACCCCCAAAATGAAAGGGGTACCTAATACAAAATTATGTTGGTCTCAGAAAAACTCGGGGCTTAATCAAGACTTAATCCGGAAAAAGTTGCTTCTTGTCCAGAGCTGTTGTTGTCCCGAAAAAACACCCACCCCCCAAACTGCCGATTTCCTTACATATCCTTTATACAAAAGTGTTCAGCCAACCAATTTTAAGGGAGCAGTACATGGCCACCCCAAACACTCGATAGTAGAAATGAAAAGGAGTAGCCAACAACCATCTCTCCCCCCTGCCCTATAGCAATTCTGGCCCACCACTAGTTCTTTCTTCTGAGTACTGAGAAAGTCAGAATGTCTCAGCAAACAACAACACCCATCCCCGAAACCGCTGATGTCCATACATCTCCTGTATATAGAAGTGCTCAGCCTACAAACGTCCATGAAAATAGTACCTGGCCACCCCAAATACTAATACGCAATGATAGAAATGAAAAAGGGACCCAATTGTGCAACCATTGTCCAGGCCACAAAAACAGCATACTACTAAACCAATACTAAACCAACACAAACCAATACTAAGCTAGTACTAGGGCAAAGCCAGTGCTCAGGTAGCACAAAACAATACCAAACCAATGCTCAGCCATACTAAGCTAGTAGTACTGAAGCAGCGCACAGAAATCAGAAGCCGTTAATAATCATTACCAAGTACTAAGCCAGTACAAAACTTGGGAAAGGCTAATCTTACCTAAAGTGTTTTGGCGGTGTTCTCTATCTTGAGTCCCACACGTTTGTTTGACCGGGGCTCGCCTTTATTCATCAGTGACCCACAGTACAAGTTGCAGAGAGGCAATCTGGAGCCGCTTGTCCTTGCGAATGGAAAAAGACATGCTTGCCTTTGGAACGCGGAAAGGCCTTCAAACCCAAATAAGCCTCATCTATGCTAGTCAAAAACCTCGACAACAGTCTCTCTGTCAGCAGCACATTCAGTCATAAACTACGCCATGTGGAATATTATCTTACCCAACAATCCCAGTGCCAAAGCAAGCCACTCTCGTACTTGCTTCTTCTGCTTTCAGCTTTCGGAAGCCAAACAGTGGCAAGGAAGCCCACGCTTCCGCTCTTCCCGTCACCCAGTCCAAACCTGAACGTCCTTCAAGGCTCCAGAGATCTCCGCCTGCCCCAGCCTGAGAACTGGAGGCTCTGAACCCTGGAAAGTAATTTCTGATTCTACTCCAAAAAACGGGGTGCTCACAACATGCCAGAACCCTCTCGACCGGACTTGCAATTCAGCACAAACAAGCCCGCTGATTGGTGGAGGAGAAACATGACGCAACGTAAATCAATGACATATAGTTGTTGCGTAAGGCCAGCGAAAACACGCAAGAGGGATCATGGCTTATTTCATGTCAAACCTCCAAGCTTATTGAATGCGTGTCACCGTGTCAGCACCCTTCGAATGCGCGTGTCTGATTTGCTTGGACCAGTGTTAGGAACAACTTCCACACCATTCATGCTTCGTTTTGGATGATGCTGTCATTTCGAATGCACAACGTGGTGACATTGTATTTCGATGCAAACTGATAGGAGCGTGCCAAGTGTGCCCATGTGGTTCAGAGTGTTCAGCATCCATTTCAATACCAGCAAGACTCAGTCCACGCTGAATCAATCCATTCAATCCTAATAACTAATCGTACATGTACTGCACTCGCTTCATCTTGTTTCAAGCGGCTAACTTGCAACCCCCCCCCCCCTGCCCCCTGAGCTTCCTTGCATAATTTGACCTGGTCCCTCACACACCTGCCATGCAAAAGCACATGAAATTTGCCACCAAGCCTAGGATCGGGCTAGGTTCATGAATTCAACCACCAGGCAACTGCACCAAGCTGCAAAGGCGGAGACAAAGGAAGCAAATGCAAGGTCACCCAAAAGGAGAGTTGTAAAGCACCGCCCCAAGAGCAATCAGGTGTTGTGCATGAATCTCTGAAGCTTGCGAAGTTGCATGACGGTAGCTGCTCTCAATTTTGCGCACTGTCTGAGCATGCCATGGACATAGCTGCTTGCATATCTGTCTGGGAAAGCGGTGCGCCCCTTTTGAGGCTGCTTGGAAATGGGGTCAACATAAGATATCCTCCCAGCTGGAAAGAACTACAGTAACGGTTGAAATGGTCTTCCGTCAACTCTGCTCATATAATTGACTGTTCTTCCACATCATCTCGGAATGTTCGAACTTTGGGCAGCACTTTGCGAAATCAACCCAAGTGTCTGAAGAGCGCTGCTACGTTCTCTTGCAGAGTGTCAAAAGAGAAGATGATGAGTAAACGGTCAGCAATCAAATAAACGCGGCAGTACAAGCCAGAGCTTGTAGGAGTGAAGTAGAACGCATGAAAGGGCAAGCAAAAAGAACATGTCTGTCAAACGTCTTTCATGCTTTTCGGGAGACATTCGCAAAATATACGTGTTTAGACCTCAAATAATTGCAGCCAGAATGTCAGCTTTCAGGAGTAAACAACACATGCCAATTTGTGGGCAATGCTCCGACATGGCTTGAAAGAATGGGTAAGTCATCTCGAGGCCAGCGACGCATAGAGATACGTATGAAGGAGCTAAGGCATGAAACGTCTGAGCAAGGCAAAACATCAGCAACCCTGATGATGACAACAGTGCTCCTTGCGTAAGATCTATCAGGGACCATGCACGCAAACTAGCCATTACACAGTTACTTTAAGTTTTAGTTTGTGAGCAACACGTCTTTTTGATGCGGAACTGGGCTGGAATTGGATTGCAAGCCTAATCAGCTTATTGGCGCGCGTGCTATTTGGCTATCATTTGTGCTGATCTGGAGATGTGTTTGCAGCCTGCCACCTCCCCCTGCCTCCACCGCATCTTCGCCTGAGTTTTGGTGAGCGAGAACGTGGCTGCAAGAAGCGATGTCGCTGCGGCAGCTGGCAACGTGGCACTAAGCCTCTACTTGCTGATTGCCCAGGCTGAGAAGTCGTGAAACGATGCAAACTATAAACAAACAAAGCCTCGAAGTATCAGACCTGTCGATTTGGGGGCGCTCATGAAAGCTTTGGAGCCTTACACGGACTGCTCCCCTTCATGGCGCCCCTAGGAGTGCCGGCCGTCTTGCTGGCCATCCACGAAGAGTGTGCTGGTGCCATCGGCAAACACCACCTGGGCGGAGTGCGGCTTCGGGCGCGACGAGATCATTTAGGTCATTTAGGTCTTGCGCAAATCAGAGTTTCATTGTTGCATTCATTGATGTTTGACCTTGCTTGAACTTGAACTGACCCTGATGAAACTCCGAATCACTTGCGGTGAATGCTTGTCCAGTCAAGAGTTTGTGACAGTCAGTACAGTACTACACATAGAGTCAGACAACATTGAGGAGTGCTGTTTCAGATCTCCTGTTCGCTTGCATGGTTGCCTGTCTGCCACAGTCGAGCGATGGTCCGCCAAAGCTGGGGGCACCGTCAAAGATCGCCATACATCTATGGAGCAAACAATGAAGTTTCCACGTAGACCTCGTGAAAGGACTTCACAACTGAATATAAGAAGTCGCACTCCAGTCAATCTCAAGGAACGTCGAAAGTCACCAGCTCATGGTCACATGCTTAGAGTGAATTGGAAGGTCCTCCTTTCCGGCAAGATCTGATCAGCGGAAGAACCAAGCGTTCTTCAATGATGACTCTGAAGCTAGCCGCTACCCACTGTAGGGCTCCAGGCAACAGTGTGCCAAGAGGAAGGACGTGCTATTGGATGATTGTAAGACCAAGCTTGTCCATTTAAAGCGCTGCCCGCACCATCAAAAAACTGATCGCTCCTGAGTGCGTTGCTGCAATGTGATGCCACTCCCTGGCGTGGTACAGACACACAAGCCAAAGCGTCACATGCAAAGAAGCCGAAACATATGCCGATGCCAGGGGCAACACGTCGCATTTGTAGAAGAATCTAGGCAGTTTCTTGAAGAGGCGCCCCAGGCCCCAAGTAGCTGCGATAGACACAATGACAAATCATGCCTGTGGTGGATCTAGTCACCAACAAAGAGCGGCCAATATTGAGCCCGGAGAGACAAACCCCTGATCAAGAACGTCCATTTCACCAACTTATTTGCGAGGCCCAGAAGACATCCTCCAAGGTCGCTCCATGGCCTTTCGTGTCATTGAATAATTGTCCACAATGAGAAATCTAGCTGGCTGGCTGGCTGGTTGGTTCCTCTAGTGATCCTTGTAGAAGTACTCAACAAATCGCGGGCGTCCCGTGGCCGGCAGTGGTGTTTATATGGTTCTTCACACGGATTGCCAGCTCCCAGCTCCTCCTACCCCCGGTTTCGCGGCGAATTCGGGGCATTCATTCCCAGAGCGCGGAGGGTACCCTTGCCGACAGGGGAGCGCTTGAAAGTACCTTGCAAATCGACCCAACCGTAAATGTTTGAAACCTGCAACGCCCGACAGTCAACAGTCTGTGACTGAGTCCATATTGAAGCTTATCAACTAGTCTACCAGGGTTGTCTTAAACCGGGGGAACCCCTCCAAAAGAAGGTCCGGTTTCCTTTTAAAATAAAACCCGGCAACAAATCACACCCACTTCCAGCCCTGCATCTTGTGTTTCGTGCCGAGTCCCGGGCCCATCATCCAGGCGTGTTGTGCCCACCTAAGTGAGCCCATGTTCCGGAACTGGGAAAACCACTGGACCCTTTAGGCCCCTTTTGATGAACGCAGAAAACACACACACACATGCGCAAACATCTCTGGCGGTCTACCCGACGAGCAACAACGCCAATGAGAGGCAAGCAACCCTTTGTGTTTTGCTTCTAACTGCACAACAAGGAAGGCTTCTGCATCCTCTATAGAACATTTTTGAGGACGCGCAAAAGCTTTGATGGAGCGGGTGGGCGTGGCACTATATAGCTGTCCCCTGCGGCGCAATGCTTGCTCTGGAAGTATGCATGTAGCATGAATGCTTCCAGGCAAATGTACGTTTCTCTGATTGTTTTTTGAAGCAAGGCAAGTGGGAGGCCCGCTTTTATGCGCAGGCAGCAATGAAGCAAGTCAAACCAAGAAGACCCCTGGCCCACGCTGCTATCGTCGAGTGTTTCATTGTTTACTCCCCAATGATCCCCAATGCCTTGGATCGGAGACAACATCATCAAACGTGGCTGGAGCCAAGCGATCAACAGGCACTGTGCATTTGCATCATGCTGCACCAAAGCTCAGCATTCGGCAACTGCGGGAACATCACGTTCTGACTTGGGAGCCTTTGACAAGCCCTCGTCCCAACTCCAGTAGTGCAGCTCGAAACCAAATCAACGCAAATCGGCTGACCGGAAACAACAAGCAGAACGGTAGCCCCAAGTCAATCAACGCCAGTTTAATTTTCACGAGCTCATGTCAAAGCAAGTTTGATTGAAAATTTTGGCCAGCCTGAAGTCCGTCAAGACCTCACCCCAGGCCTTGTGTCATGTTTCCCTTTCAACGTCGCAATAAGAGGCGTGTTCCTGTGTCGATCTTCCTTCGGGCTCCGGGCTCTGGGCCTGAAAGGCGTTGGGTCTGATTGGATGCAAACCCCTCGGGCCGCGGGAGTTTAAGGCCTTGAAAGATGTCCTCACTCCGTGCTGATGTACCATCTGTGCGTTCAGTCGATTCAAACTAGCACCCCCTGTGCTAACTAACCTTTTGCGGCTCGAGACAAACTATTCTTGCTGCAAGCCCAAAACAAGTCGCCCTTTGCCGCTGCGGAGTGACTGGACTTGCGACTCCGATTGAGCGGGGGCAAGAGATGAAAAGAAGGATCTCGTCTGTGGAAGCGATCCATGGAAGGCATCTCTGAGGGACAAGCTGTCATGTAACATGTATACAAACTAGAACGGATAGATGCTGGAAATCGGTTGTGACCATCAACCATGCCAAACATATTGTGATCAGTTCAAATTCTTACAAAGGCTCTCATGAGTTGAACATGCAGGCTAGATCGCCATAATATGCTGACCACTAAGTTCATCTTGTCGTCAAACGTTTGCTGCGAGTTGCTTCACGACAGTGCTGTGACATCAAAGGTTCATTACAGGAATCACTTCGCTGAAGTCACGTTCATTGTAATCTATCTGTCCAACTCAGCCCTGCTAAAATAATACCGACCGCAGTGCTTGCTCTCAGATATGCGCAGCTTGTTGGGACAGTGGGCTTATAAACCTGCAAGGTTGCAGGATCTTCGTCAACAAGCCAAGCCAACCCACCTGGATCTACATTCGCGTGTTCATGTCATACCAACCACCGCCGGATGATGGAGTTCCAAATGGTTGGACCCTCTTTTCGTTTCAGCACTGTCTTTTAGGCCTCAGCTTCATAAACAAAAAAGTGCCTGGAACGGTCCATGTGCCTTTTGCCCCTCCACGCCATGAATCCGGCACAGATTGGTATGCAGCCATGCAGAAATGCGTGCGTGCCGCGGGAACAGTGTCTTTGACAGCCTGTCAGATTTGATGTTTGTGGCAGCAAACTCACAGGCCCATGTCAATGAAGTATAGTGCAGGACGCTCTGACGACAGCATGAAGGGAGCAGGCCAATATGCAAGGGCTGGCTCCGTTCCAATTTTACGGCATTCAACTTGTCCAAGGCACACAAAGCAATGTTGCCGAAGTGGGCCCATTCTACTGTAAGTCAACCTATACGAAGCAACAGTTCCAGATTGATCCGTCTGTTCTGTCAAGTAAATTTGGCTCCGCCTGGGCAATCACTGTCCAAGCAGGCTGGTTTCAAGCGTCATACCCATATTTGATTGGCAACAAGTTCCTGAGCCCAATCTATTCTGTAGGACTGCAAAGCGTCGGAGATCAGGAGCAACATAAATCATACAAACATATGTCTTATTAGGCTATTGCAATGTCATAACATGGCAATGTGTATTGTCTGTAACAAAGCGAAAGGCTGTAGCAATCACGTACATTCATGAGCGCCAGGGCTCATGCTCCGCTGCTGCAGCCTCCGCTGCTTCAGGAGCATCCTGAGCTACATAAACCACAGCCACGGTCATCCCGCCTAAAACTGCAAGTGGCGTGTCATGTGCCCAGCGTGTCACCAGAATGAATCAACGGCGATAGCTTTTCCGGACTACTCCAAGCAGGGTGTTTGATTGCTGCGAAGGAGTGCCCACATATGGGGCCTCCAAATGAAGCGCTTTTATGCACAAAGCCAGAGTTTGCTGTTCAGCGTCTTGGAATGAGCACCCACAATAGTTGCTTGGCTTCGACCATGCATCCGCTGCGCATTGCAGGTTGCAAACAATTTGAACTTGTCCGCCTGCCACACCAATGGTGCTGGGGCCGTCAGCAAATGCCTTCGGCGATTACAAGGTGGATTAGGGAAGAATGAGCGGGCCGCGTGAGCCTGCTGCGGAACATGCATCAAGGATCATGTTTAGTCGACAAAGTAAATGCTCTCCTATGTTGTCCTTCAGAACCTGCGGCGTTCAAATGTCATGTCATGCCTCCGTCTAATCATCCGGGTCCTCTACAGGCTGCGGCGGGCCAACAAAGCGTACCTGGCGCAGCCTACCAAGATGAATGCATGTGGCAAGACAGATTGGGCGAGTTCCTAAATCAGGATCTGCAAACAAAGACTGTACTTGCCAAATTGATCAGCTGGCCTTGATTCTTGGCCTTTTGCATCCGGACTGAATGCAACGCAGCGCACTATTACACGGAGGTGTGGAAGCCTGTAATAGAGGACCCCCCAAAATTGACGGTTTCCTTTTAGGATTCCTTTTAATTTAATACACACACACCCGTATTGAAGCATCTCACGGCACGAAGCGCTAAAAAGGGCCCACGGACAGCAGGGGCACCCCAGCGCCGGAGGCGGCAAAGAGCCAAGCGCCCTCCCGGCTGAGGATCCTGGCGGTAAACCTTGAGATGTTCTTTGGATTTCCGCTTTAGATACCAACTAGGGGACAGTACCTGGGCACGGGCCAAACAATTGGGCCTGCAGAACGGGGATTCAAACGCAGCTAACCGCAGGAAGGCATGGTTGATCTGCCAAACAAGATTCAAACTTGACTGTTGGAGAATATGTTCAATTTCAGGCTCCGAATGCCTCCTGAGTGGAAGTATTATTAAGGAAATCGAAGGATTGAACATGGCGGGTGGAACAAGACGCGAGCGAGACGAGAATCCAAACGCATGGCATGCTGTCCAACGTTTTGCTTCACACACTACCGCTGGGGCCTTGCATCATCATCATCATCATCATCATCATCATCATCATCATCATCATCATCATCATCATCATCATCATCATCATCATCATCATCATCATCATCATCATCATCATTCATCATCATCATCATCATCATCATCATCATCATCATCATCATCATCATGATCACCATCATCATCAACATCATCAACATCAACATCATCGTTGTTATCATCATCGTCGTCGTCATCGTCATCATAGTTGTCATCATCATCATAGTCGTCATCGTCATTAGCATCCTGATGGATGTTTCAATGATTCTTTAAGGATTCACTATGGCGGCCAAACACATGTCCTCTGCCGACAACATGCGTCTCAATGGGGTAAATATGTTGCATGGTCCACAACTCTTGTCTGGTCACGCTAACCCAATGATCTTGTCTTCTGCACTCGATTAGACTCGTTTTACAACAAACTCGAAGCATATCAAGGAGGGACCATCTCGCTGTGTAGCATTTTGTGTTCTTTCTTTGTGGTTTCAAGCTCTCCGGCTCAAAACAAATAACTTCTCAGTACACGTGTAGTGCACAAAACTCGCTTTGCAGCGCCAGCTCAATAAAAGATCCTTCTGTATAATTTACAAAACAGTACCAAGTGTAGTGCGCGAAATGCAGTTTGGCAGCTCCAGCTCGAAAAACACAACCTCTCAGTAATTATACAAGTGAGTACGGCAAGCGCGCTTTGGCACCTAGACATTGCAACTGTACGGTACAAGTGACTACACGAAGCACGCTTTGGCAGTCCCAGCTCAGAAATCTACACATGATCAGTTCAAGTGCAGTATGTAAAGTGCGCTTTGGCAATGATTCAGGTTTGATCTTGTGTTATATTGTTTCGCATTTGCACAGAGAAACCTCGAGTTGTTAACTGGTTAGGGTTTCTGACCATATCAATACATATTTAATTGTCAGATAGTTGGTCGGTTGCTTCTATATTGGCTATCTAACATACCCATTCAATGGTTCTGACTGTCCTTGTTGAGCAACAACAGCAACCATCTGCAATCAAACATGTCTGGTTGGGGGCAGTCAGGGGGTGTTCCAAGTCTTCGCCTCCCTTTGGACCTTTCCATGCAAATCAATCTCACCTAGACTGGTTTCATACACCCTACCAATTGCCAGTGGACACGAGGCTGTTTTTTGAGAGGGTGCTTCTCTGAACCCGGAACATCCGGTCTGTGCCGTTGGCTCCTGCCTGCACTCAGGCGCCTCCGCCTGAAACTGCACCGTGGCCAAAAGAGTAAAGTCGAAGGACCTGCGACTGGAAGGCGATGAGACCGGACGCATGGGGAAGTCACCCTGAAGCCACTGGATCTGATTCGATTCATGCGCTGCATGCGCTCGGGTCCCTCAAACCAGGTGTTGTCCGCATTGCAAAGAACTTTGTGTCCAAAACGTCTTGGTATCTGAGATTGCAATGCCAGGAAAGTGATGGAACAACAACTTGAAAAACACATGACTGTGTATGAACATTCTAGGATGTACCAATCAAGACAAACAAGATAAGAACCAATACAAAGACAAGTATAGCATTTGTTTGTACATAGTATCATAGAAACATGAGACAAGATTGACCCCGGCAGGCTTCGAGCCTTCAAGAGATGGCTTGTCAGACTTTCGCCCACAGAAGCAACGCCACTTCCAATGGGCAACTGGGTCAGGTAAGAAACAAGACATCAACTCTGCGATACTTCTGAGTGAGAAAGTGAGAAGTCAAAGGTGTTCCATCCTGGGATCCATCCGCCGGAACCCATGCACAACTTGGTGGGAACTGGAAATAAGTCACATGCTAACACCGGCGTCTTCAAAGCCTCTCATAGCTCTCGTCGGTACAAAGCCTGGATGTAGGGTTGGTAGAATTGGACATGCTGGTATAACTAACGTATACTTCTCGCCGAGTTCGGCAAGAAACAATCACAAAATAGCATCTGAATCCGCGCCAGTGTTGCAGCAATACCTTGAGAGTGCAAGGAAAGAACCTCTAACAACCGATACAGGTTCTTGCAAATTGTGCTTGAAACAGCCTAGTTGCAGTTGTCAAATGCTCGACATTTTGTGGCGGGGTTGGGTGCCAACCCCAAGCCGCACCCTCAGGCCCGTGCCCTGGGTTCAGGACGTCGGTGCAGTCCAAGGCATCACTGACTTGGCCCGGAGATTGCCAGTCGGGACTCAGGAAGACCTCGGCAAAAACGCATGCCTGAAGAAAGCAAACATTTGGGAGATATTACACATGCAATGGTCTCACACATCTCTGGCCAGGAAATTTAACAGGCAGCCACATCAGAAAGCTTCGTGGACACAAATCCACGTCTAAAATGATGTCAAAACAGGATCCCCAATGTGAACATCTGCGCATATCTATTTAGTTTGTTGCTTGAAGGAAGTGCAGAACTGCGGGGCTTCACACCCAAAAGAAATGTTGAAGCTGTGGCCAATGGAACAACATAGTGAGTCGCTCCAAAGGAATGGTGCTCACGCCCAAACAAGCAACGACACAAACAAACAAACAAACAAACAAAAAACAAACCAGTCAACAAACAAACAAAATAACCAACCAACGAACAAACAAACAAACAAACAAACAAACAAACAAACAAACAAACAAACAAACAAACACTCTCGCACCCACACAAACGCCAATGCACGCACGCACGCAGGCACGCAGGCACGCACAAACTAGTCAAACAAACACACAAATATACAAAGCATTATAGCTGTACTAGCAGGTGTGATGTTGTGGCATGCAATTAAAAACAAGGACATGCGTTTGGACTCTGTCACAACACTGCCATCATCTTTCGAAAGCTGATATCTTGGGACCCTTGAGACACCGGACAAGAAGCGCAAAGGGACACACACACACATACACACGAGTAGATTGCCCATTCAAAGGGATAACCCTCTCAGTAAAGCTTGCAACTATGCTTTTCACATGCCAACGCCCAGGCCACAATCACCATCACTAGCTATCCAAGCTATCCCCCTGCGACTCAAAACACTCTCAAAACAGCATGGCCTGATTCCCTCGGGCCCGCAAATGCTGCCTGGTTTGAATTACAAGTGGGAAGTTCTGAAGGTGCAAGGGCAAGCACTGCTTGAATGAATGTCATGCTGCTGTGATCACTCCAATGACATACACTGGCTTTTATCCAGTGTGTCATGTAATCCTCCTTGATGATGTACTACCTGCACTGAAGATGACACACATTGAGCAAGTGTAGATCATTTAGGCGCTGTGTCGTTTTGTTGGGTTGTTTCAAAGGGAAACCAAGGCAAACCGCCTTGGGTGAGCACCCCGAAACAGCCAGTGGCCCGTTAGAGACACCTCTTTGAGGCTCCCGGCCGCAGGAGTGGTGCTCTTCCAAGGCTCGCCTCGAGAGCCAAGGGCAACTGGGTGTGTGGCATTTTGAGTTGGTCCCCCTGATTGGGTTAAAGGGAAGCCGAAAGCAAAACCACCATTTTTGGCCCCCGTCCAAAAGGGTCTCTTAGTGACTCACTTCAAGGTATATCCCAAGATCCGGAAGGGGACATTGCTGGTGTGCGAGGAGGCCGGGACCATGACACAACCAAAGCCTGGAGAAATGACTTGCATCCTCCGAATGGTATTGGACCCATTGGCAACTGGAAAAAGAGCTGCGAGCCGATCACACGGGCAAGCGCCGCTTGCCCGTGTCAGGAACATATTCGGAAGGCATCTGCACTGGAGCATATGCAGGAAGTGTCCGGCCGATTGTTTTTGCCCTGTGTTTCTGGACCAGCGGAAGGCCGTTCAAAGGGGCTGCTCCAAAAGAAGTAGCAAGGTTTTGGCAGAGTTTGGACAGTTTCAATCATCTTTCAGAAAAAAACAACTCGAGCTGCGATCGCAGATGCGAGTGGCTTAGCTTCCAAAAGATGTGCCCAAATCAATAATCGTCTCTACCAAGGCACCTTCCCACAAGCAGCAGCCAACCAATAGAAAGCTGGCAATGCACCACCATCAGCAGCAGCAAGCTGCCTTTCTGAACACAAATTCCACAATTCTTTGGTGAACGTGCCGTTTCGGACAGCAAGATGTAAGGGTTGAGTCCGAAACCTCGTCTCCAATGAAACCGCTGCTATGCGCCCAGATCTTGGCCGAGTCAGGATTTTAGTACAGGTGGAGGGGTAGAAGCCCCACAGCTTTTCTGACCCTGGAGGTTAACACCACTGTAGGTATGCAATGTGGCCACGTTGCTGGTCAGCATCCGGACCTTCGCAGCTTGCATATGGTGCCAGCCACCTAAAACACATTAATGCTGGGCGATCTGAGGACAAGGACTGGTTTCCTCCTCCTCCTCCACGAATCGTTGCTCGTGAGGCTCCTGTCATGATATCGGGGTTCTCAACCTGGGGGCCACCCTTTGGGTGGATGTTTCAAAGCAAAAGAACGAGTGCGATCTCTGAAATATCTGTGAGGCTGAGTAAGGGATTGACATATCAGTGACATGTCCCTTTATATTGCCCAAGCTCTGATGACTGATCGGAACTCCATACTGATCCAAAAATATACTGGCCGTGGCCGCTCTTGCGAACGCACCGCTATCAGGTCTGTTGAAATGCACCAGTACCGCATTAGTGTCTTTGTGGGCGTGGGCGTGCCGGAGCCTTTTCGCCTGTCGCTGAACGTTGGGCTGACGTAGGGACAGGGAGGGGCGACACATGGTGAGGGAATTTGCAAATGCAAAGCATCCCCAGGGCGGGTGAAAAGCACCGGCGACTTGACAACAACACAACCGATAAGGTGAGAAATATGGCTCAGTACCATGACCAAGAATCATATTCAGTGTAAGGGCAAGCAACTGAACATGATATCAAGTGTCTAAGGATCCAACGGGATAAGGCTATTTCGAAAAGTACCAGGAGGCAAACGTAATGAACCATTCCTCTTCAGGCCGACTAAAGGTGTCACCTTAAATTGAGAAACTAGCAAACTGGGGGAACCACAAAACTGGACGTGTTGCGGAGCGCCTCAAAGGCGATTCTGCTCGCCTTCTCCCGTTCTTATTTTGCGACTTTTGTATTATACTATTCGTGTTTGTTTAGCCCCTGAAAACCAGGCATGCCGGGCCTGGTTTCTGCCATGTCCACTAGGTACGGTGTTCGCCGCAACTTTGGTTCGGATTCCGCAAGCTTCTCAGTCCGCATATAAGTTGTGACCGCACTATCCAATGCCCTGAGCTCAGTGTTTGCACGAAAGAACACAACATATTCCACGTCTTGAACTGGGTCAGTTTTGCGCCGCAGCCTCTTCCACTTCGTCTTCTATGGGGGCCATTGCAAAGCGCGGAGCAAGTCGAGAACGAAATGGCTCAGCTTTCTATTAAAAAGCCTGGGTGAGTTGACTGCAAGTGATGTCATATGACTCTCAAACAAAAGCTGGTAAACCTACAGCATGCTATAAAATTGTCCACATGTCAACGAGGTGCTGTGGGTGCAAGCGTGCATTTGGATAGTACGCTTGCTTGCGCAATGTGTCATGACATCAACGTTTTTTGGCTGTACGGAGCGGCAAACGCGGCGCAGCTGTACCCAGCCCTGCACTATTGCCACACTGCCACGTTTTCTCACTGTACCGCGACTGGACTAGCAAGTATATGCATCAGTGTAGATGGCCGCCTCTTCTCGGGGCGGTCTTTCATGGTATAAACACAAGTTGCATAGCTGAACGTGTGCAACTCACGCACACTGCCTATTTCATTCAGGCATATTGGCACTATTCCATGTCCACTCGAGAAATGCTAGGCAGTAACATGATGGTTCCTGAACGCCTAAGGTCCCAGCCCGAACACAAAATTTGAAAAGCCGTTCCCAAGCAAGTTTTTGAACTATGGGCCTCTCAGCTGCCCCCCCGCCTCTGTTCACAAATTAAGTGGCGTACCCTCCCATCAAATCTGACTGGAGGCCTCAAGCCCATTTTCCTACCCTTTTGGGTTCCAAGGAAAGGCGGGTACTTGACGGTCCGCCCGAGGTCTCCCTTCAGAACACAAAGCAGCTGGGTGAAAGCTGTGAGATCTGTGAGGATCCATGTTGCGAGTGTCTCATTGCTATCCATTCTGCACCCAAATTGTACTGGTCAAACTTTCTGCGGATTGGTTGCCTTGAGAGGGAGCCTTATGAAACTGTCACCCCTGCTGGACGGATTGCTGCGGGGAGATGCCACAGCAGTGAATCCGATTGATTCTTAATTCATCAACAAGTCGGAACCCTGCTCTGCCACTGGCCGACTGGATCCAGGATTGCCAGCATCTAAAATAGAGAGCTTCCAAGGTTCGATGCCCGGCACGCATCGGCACGCCATGTTTCCCCTTGCCCGGCTGGTTTGCCCGCGGTGCCAGAAGAGCCTCATTGGAAGCTACCAGGCAGAAACGCAGCTGGCATGCATCTGTACATGAACGCCAAGGCAGAACCCGTCAGGTTGTGCAGAATCGGAGCGAGCCATGCTTGCAAAGTACACTTGCAGGCAAATGCCATGAACCTCTGGGGCTATGGACTGTGAATTGAACATGGGTTTGGAGGGCTCGGAACAAGCTCCTCTTAGGGTCCTTCAACAAGGGCAAAGCTAACGCTGAACACATGCAAATATGTGGTTTTGCACGAAATCAACCCAAATCCAGTACTCAGACCACGTGGCTCAATGATGCTAAAAGCAAACACAAAACACATGCAAACAGCTACTAGACGAGCACCCTCGAAATATTGTTGCGTGTTCAGAAATGCAGTGCTGCACCTTTGATTTAACCAACAAAGGCGCATCTTCCCAAAACAAACAATGACATATAGTATGGGGTTGAGTTTGGACTCTCAAATAGGTTAAGCGAGAAGTGTGTCTGGTCACACCTGCACTTATGGTCCGGCCCTGTCGATCTTTGCCGGGTGGGCATCAGATTAGCCCGAAACGGACATGGCCGAGCAGAAACGAAGCCTCGGCAAAGTCTGAGACTTATGCCGGTCAGCGCTGCACCGGTCAGCGCTTAAAATCGACCCTAGGGGCCAAACCGGGGGCAGGCTTGCCCAAAGGCTTGTGGCGTCACGACTAATGCGAAGATGCCACCGAAATCCTCTGGGAAGGCAGACAGTGAAATGAAACTCTGAGACTGGACGAAGGAGACTGCCACGGCCTGCTTTGGTAGGACGTACAAATTATCAGAATGACGTGAACTGAACAAAACGGCCTTCAAAAGCCCAGGCGTCAGCCTCTAAGTAGCTGGATATCAAGAACGCTGCAAACTCTTTAAAATAGAGTTCCAAACAATGCTCATTGTATAAAACACTGTTGCTAGGTCATTGTGCCACGGTTCATGAGCATATTCAGGTGCCCAGTGTACCACCCGTGTAACTTTGAACTCGTCCTCATTGCTCTCAGTGCTTTGTCAATGCTGTCAGTGGGTGTCCCTTCCCTTCAAACGTCGAGGAACTTCAGCGACATCCTCAAAGCAAAGCCGGCGGAAAATGCCCACCTGACCCAGAGCAGGGGTTTTCCCCCAGTGCTCTTTGAGCGGGATTCTCGCAATTTGTGGAGATACCTGAGGCGGTTGAAGATATCGATTGGGAAATGTGCAGCACTCACAGAAACAGATATCACCGCAAAGCGAAACTTGTTCCGGTCAGCCGGAAGAAGAACTTCCTGGGCACTACTGACGTAGCCACAGTTTTCCCCATGCATACAATAGCACACATTCACCCTTGTACCTGTAATGTTGTGACCTTGTCGAACTTCAGTTCTAAGTGAGACGTTGCTCTTCAAGTCGTGCTGGCGGGCTCAAAGGTAAGACCGACATGCTGGCTGGCTGCTGGTCAAATGAAATGGATCTCCTGCCATGTCGGTAAGCCATGAAAAGTCCAGTGCCCACTGGTAATCCCTTCTGCTGACCGAACACGCGCGAGTCGACTGCATCCTGTCCTCTTCTGTCAAGGGCGCGTCTTATGGGTCAACTGCACGTAGGCGGAACATCGGAACGGTATCATCCTCGCTCACATTACATACACAACCGCCTCTGTGCTATGCTATGCCCATGACACAACGGGGACAGACAACGGAGCCTGAAACCAACTGATATCGAAAAATGTCAACTGGATGGTCTTGGCTCTCGGATCTACAAAGCAAGTCAGCAAGTGGATTTACATGCACATCTTCACAACATGCGATAGCCTGAAACGATAGACATGGGGCGGTATCATTCTTCAAGCCTCAATGGCGGTGTGTCAAGGGTACGAATCCAAACAAATCTGACGTGTCAGACTAAAGGCTGTGCTTTAAGAACCAATCAAAGGTAGCCCCATCGCCATTCTTCTACAAACCTTGCATTGCGTGGTTTTGCCTGAACAATCCTCACCCCCAAACTCATCATGTTCATCCTGCCCCTAAAAGACATATTTGCTTCGGCTCGCACAGAAGGACACCTTCACGCAACGAGGGCAAACAAATGCATCCTGGACTTCAGTTGCTTGGCTCCGTCACGCTGCTAATTCATGCAGCCTCGGCTTTTCAGCTGTGCGACCGTTCATGCTCTGGGCACCACCGGCAGAGGCGTTAATCGCTTTAATAGAGGTCAAGCCTGCCTGCCGCGTGGCTCCGAAAAATCAGAAAGTTGGGAACGGGGTTGCAACAACGGAGCGGCTGCAGCTTCAGCTCTGCCGTCGCCCCAGGGGCACGTTGCGCTAGGACCGCGGCGCTATCAGAGCACGACTGGATCAAATATATAAATATGCATTGTCTCTATATATAAATATAGACATATGCATGTTGGACGATTTGTACAATATAACATGGGTGTACTCAGAACTACTGCGTAAAGTGCATACGAATGAGTCCTAAGCTGAGAGCGTGCAAGCAATACTGGCAGCCCAGAAGCAGCTTAGCCCATTGGAAGTCATCAGTTTCCCAGCCTTCACACCATGCAGCAAGAAAGCAATGGAATGAATAATTCCCACTGCCCAACGACTTCCAGCCCCGAACCCTCCTCACTGGGCTCGGCATGTGATTTGCAAGCTGGATTGGAGGGGCAAGATCAACTTCTCAAATCGACCGAACAAGATCCTGCGCCTGACATGCGCGCGGCCGCGCCGTGAAAGATTCCGAGAAATGCGCCCTGCACTCCTGCAGGACCATGGAGTCCATGGACTTGTGGGCCCGAAATCTACCATACCCCTCCCAGTGCCTCCACTTACCACAGGTAACCAGGCTTTCACATGATATAGTGGGAACTAGACGCGCTGGGCCTTGTATCTAGACTGAAAGGCTTATCAGGGTGACTGCCAAGAACAGCTGGCCCATTCCAAGATACCAACCGACTTCCCGTACACGCATCTAGGCCAAAAGCTCCTGGAGTCAGTGTACATTGCAAGCATTGGTGTCACCAAGCAGACACCTAACATTTGCAGCAAGCGATGCATGCTTCACTGCGATGAATGTGATGCCAAGGTCGGGATGGGCTTGTGTTCAGATCCTACCTGTTCCAAAAGCTTGCCAGTTCACTACTGAATCTGAGCCGGCAAAGCCATGTCCATGGAACTTGCAGCAGGCCTTCATAATCAGTTGGCTTGAAACTGACATCCCAAAAGAACCGTGTCTTTCGGACTCGGGCCCAGGAACACCAACTGAGGCATCCTTGAACTGCGCCGGATGCTGGAAAGGGAGCTTGGCCCCCACAAAAAGGGTGTGACCTTTGATTTCATGTTTCACTTGTAATGTGTGAAACTCAGCACAAGTTGAAGCACTTCTTGTTCCCACAAGTCCCCGAATGTTCCCGACGTCCTCAAGGCCATGGTGCGATTGCCATCAATTGCCTGAAGCGCACCGCTGGCGTGGCCATTCCATTTCAGGGACTGCCCCTCGTTGCGGCTTGCACATCAACGCATCGACGGTCAGCGTTTGTTTGCAGCATTATATGTGCTGAGCTTCCCTCCGTTGTGCATCAAGCAATGAGAGAATTCATTGAATCACGGTATCATATGCAGTAGTAAAGTAATAAAAGTCTCAACCCTCACGCCTTGACCTGTTAACCAAATTGCTGTTGACTTTGATCCCTCACTAAAGTCCCCCATACCTGAGCACGGTGTCGACTTAATTGTCTTCCATTCAAACACAACAGAAATGCATTTTCGCGCACAAGCAGCAGTATGCTGTGCGAGTACACATGCGCGGTTTTCTACGAAATACAGGGAGAAGAACAGATTCAAATCTACGTCCAGCTTTGTGTTGGGAAACAGCACCAACCACCCAACTTACAATGCCAATCGACGGGCTCGCGGTTTGTGCAAAACGGGCTACCCGATTGCTGCTTTGCAACGAACAGCTTGCAGTTGCCTACAACCTTCTCCGGGATTCTAAGGGCGGCCGCTGTGCATGGAATGCCCCTAGCCCTCAAGAAACCTCAAAAGCTAACCTTCAAGCCGCACCTTCCACAGATCTTCTCCTGCGCCCGCCTGATGGGAGAAAACATTTGCCAGGTGCATCCAATGCATCCTGGGAGTGGTGTGGCACCTCAAGCGACTTCGAGCTGCCCGTCCCGCTGGTATCTCACCTGCACCTCTAATACTCTTGACTCACATTGCAAAGTGAAAAATACTGATTGACCTTGATTCACCAACATCCGCTGGACAATTCCACGAACTGCTCTTTTGTCTGACAATTGCACATCAACTCAGAAACTCCGGAAGCCCAAGCTCAACCACATCGACTGCTTGGGCGTGACCAAACAAATGATACCATGTGTGCTCCATGTTCAAAGCAAACGCCGTGTCCTTTTTGCGCCGTTGGCCCTGTTCAGAAACTGCTCCCATCCGATACTGTCGAGCGCCGCTCGGTCCATCCAGTCTCTACGTCCTGCAACTGACATGGGGAAGCCAATTAAGCACTGCAGCGAAAACAAGTGCCAGGCTGCGTGCTGGCAGCACCCATTCACTGTCCAATCGTCTGGGGTCCCCACCCAGGTAGACCTGACAAAACAGCTCAATCAAACGCAGGACTTCTCTGGGTAAAATCCTTACCATTCACCAGCCGAACACAAGACATGGAACCCGAAACCTTCATGGGCGATGTCGCAAACCGCGCAACGTGACATCTTCTTTTCTTGCCTAGACATAACGCACAGAAGAAGCTGGCCAATCCAGCGCTTGAACTGGTTGGCCAAATACCTGCCTTGGCGCCAGTCACAACGACATCTCAGTCCATGTTTCACTTACATGCTGACGCTGTGCAAGCAATGTTGGCATTCAATTTGGTCCCATGGAACACCTTGATGGAATCGCTCGACAACCCAAAAAACTTCTGGGCTGGTGGGCCGCCACGAAAGAAACACTCCAAAAGGTGGCCCCTGGCGACGGAAAGCCCCGCTGCGCCTGGCTTAGTAGACCACCATCTTGGAATTTGAGCGGCCCAGGCGAACGACCAGATCTACCTCAAGACTTGGGTCGATCGCATGGCAAGATGGCAAGGGATGCTTTAGTACCCTGTGACTCCAGAAATGTGGGGTTCCGCACCGACCAAAGATTAGTCCAATTGGGAGTGTCCATAATTCAAATAAGACCGGCGAGCCTTTTGATTCCAGCAAAGGCATGCTCTGATCCTCCAATAAGAACAGCACCCCCAGAGGCAGCAAGCCAAAATGCACCGCTCTTGGATTGTGCGAAACATAATTTATTGGACTCCAACCAAAGTGACATCTAGTTCCGATGAAGAAGGATCACATTGACAGCAGTGGGCGGATCGACTACTGACTGGATTACTGTGGACTTGTTCCCTTTCAATTTTCGGGGGAGCAAATCCCAGCGGGAAAACAGACAACAAAAGGGGGGCCAGGGAAACCTAAACCCAAGCGCGGCAGAGATGGACCGAAGGCCCTGCAAGAGAATGCGAATGCATCAAAATCAAAAGTAGTCAAATGACATGCAACGCGCTCCAAATCGGTTCTTTTCCAAAGGGGGCACAGCTCACCATCAAAGTCTGTGTCGAAAATCACAACTGGGGTAGCCATCCCAAGGACACAGCAAAGATCTCCAAGATCGAGGCCCTCCAAGGGCTGACGAGATGGCCACCCCCTGTACAGGGGGTGAATGGGGACGGTGGTGGGAGCTTAAAATCTAAGACCCAAGAGCCGAGACTTCGTCGGCTTCTTAAATGCAAATCCAATCCGAAGACATGCAAGTAAACTGCACCAAGTGCAAAATGAAAACGCCAACTTGCAAAACCACCCACCAACAAACAAGACAACCACAACCAAACGGGCCCGCACTCTCTGAAATGCAGTTGGTGGCACCTGGCAAAATGGAATGAACTGCAACTTCGTCAGATGCAGAGCTTCTTCCTGCACACAACCAAAGTGTGGAAACTTTTCTAAAGCTACAGGTGAGGAAAACCCGATCTACTCGCCTACATAAATAAGACCCTGGTACCGGACGCGCGCGCGCGCGCGCGGCGCGCGCGCGGCGCGCTTTTGCATGTGTGAGACAGCTAGCCTCCTTCGGCTTTCGAAAGCCAAGTTCAAAACCAAAGTAAAAAGCGCGACGCACGTCCGGCGCGGGCCTGACAACGAAGGAAACACAAAGCCCTCCGGACGCGCCGCAAACTCACACACCAACCCCCTCCCCCCGCCCGAAGCGAAAACTGTTAGGGAACAATTCAGAGAGTTCGCTACGCTGCCCCTCTGTGGCTTGTTCCCTTTCAATTTTCGGGGGAGCAAATCCCAGCGGGAAAACAGACAACAAAAGGGGGGCCAGGGAAACCTAAACCCAAGCGCGGCAGAGATGGACCGAAGGCCCTGCAAGAGAATGCGAATGCATCAAAATCAAAAGTAGTCAAATGACATGCAACGCGCTCCAAATCGGTTCTTTTCCAAAGGGGGCGCAGCTCACCATCAAAGTCTGTGTCGAAAATCACAACTGGGGTAGCCATCCCAAGGACACAGCAAAGATCTCCAAGATCGAGGCCCTCCAAGGGCTGACGAGATGGCCACCCCCACCGAAGGCGAGTCAGCCCCAAACCGACTTCTCAAAAGGCACTTTGCCTCTGGGTTGATCTACCCGAGCCCGCTTCGCGTTTTCCTTCTCCAGCTCAAAGCTGGCCAAATGCTTCAAGGCTTCCTGAAGAAAAGATAAATCCAGGCAATCCCAATCCACCAGAACCTGGCGATCCAAATCGAACATATCGTATACTGAATTTGTTAAATCGTCCGCGGGCTGATTCTCGCTCCGGGGTCTCCACTTCATTTCGCACCGCATACTCCGCGAGTCGCACCACATCAAGAATTGAATGAGAATCAACATCATGGGTAGCTTCGTGCTGCTGCCCTTCCGCACCAAACTCTCATTGGACTTATTGTCCGTCCCGGCCGTCAAGAAAATGTGATGGGCCTTCATCACCTTATCACGTGTCATATTTGGCACAAGCACCTGCAAAGCCACCAAGGTCGCCAGGAGTTCCGCCGCGGTGCTGGACCCGACAAAGCCACCTTTCTCGCGGGCCATCCAGCCCGCTTCCTTCATTCCCAATTTCAATGAAAACCAGGCGGCCAACTTCGTGTCTGTTCCCCGTTCCAGAGACCAACCGCCCAGCACAATATGCTTGTCTGTACACTTAGCATCTGTTCTGACCAGTTCTCCAAGCCACGGTTCCCGAGACCGGCACTCAGACATGTGACGGCCCTCTGAAAGCTTCTTCCTTATGGACCAAATCACCAGACGCACCAAAATAGGGGCTTCCCTGGATCCCGCGCGACCCGCAGCGGCCAACCACGAGTGGAAGGGGGCCAGGAGAGGTCTCAACCACGGGAGAACTTGCGACATGAAACCCAGCCTGCCAAGGCACTCCGTGAATCTCCTCATATCACAAAGCCAGGTCGCCTCTTCCATGCTGTCAAAGTAGATGCTTACCCAGCGAGTCCTTTTTTCCGAAATGCCCATGGAAAAGCGACCGTAGTCAAGGAGATAACCAACCCACTCCTGGCGAAAACCACCTGAGAACTTCTCCCAAGCCAGCGGCATGCCAATCATCTCTGCTAAAGCAATCACGCTCCAAATTGTCAACCATCTCTGGCGACCTCCAACTGCAGCGTGGAAATCGTCCGCAAACAATAAAAGAAAAATCCACTGCGTCTCCAAGACCTTCATGATGAACCTGAAAGCCAAGCCAGCGAGGCGTGCCCACCATAACGCCGCACTGGCCACCCCAAAGGTGCCCGTCCTATTCAGCCACACCACCTGATCTTCGCCGCTAGCCTTACACGCCAACACCCCCCAGTGCGCCTCTTTGTGACGGAAGCGACGATGCGCCTTGGACACATCACCGGTTATGCCAAAGATCACGCGTTCTTCAGCCGCCTCGCATGTCCGCATCACCGTCGCGATTTCTCTGGGGCCTGGTGTGTCCAGCTTGTTCCAAGACTTGATCTCATTGTTCAACTGCACTCCATGTGTTGCATCATGTATAATTCTGTAAGCTCCTTCACCTTTTGGAATTGCTCCTTGGGCAGCTATTCTGAGCGAGCGACCTGGGTATCTCTTCTTGGCTTCTTTCTCCGAAATCGGGAACATCCGGCCCTCCGCCTCTTCCTCGCGAAACTGTCGGAGCATGGCTTCCTTGGCTGCCGTTGCCGATGCGTAATTCTCCATTTCCAGCCTCTCCTCCGACTCATCGTAGGACGCGAGCTTCGCCCGCTTGCGGAACACTTGAGGAATCCATTCCAGCGCCTCATCGTGCCCAACGGGCACGCCTTCTGAAAATGAATCCTTGGCAACTGCCAAGATTTCCCAGTCGGGGTCTTCCAGTATACACAGAGACTGCGAAAGAGCCTGCAAATAGAAAGGTTGGAAGTCAGGCCGCACTGACGCTTCATCCGGCTGAGGCAAAATGCTCCACCACCGCCGCCTCAGTTCGCCTAGGTCGCTCTCCGAGAAGAGGGAGGTCTTGTACCTTCCAGCTGCCAACAGCATTGTGGCCTTGGCCATGTCCGGAATCCTTTGCGCGCAAAAATCCTCCACGATGCCCCGCATTCGACCAGCCCATCCTGTTGCAACTGGGCCCAAGTTCCTCCCTCTGTTTCTCGGATCCCATCGGCCTGGACTGCAGAGGCCAAGCCCATCCAGAAATTGGCCGGTCCTGCCAGCCCATTCTGCTTTCAAAGGCGCGCCCAAACACCCGGCCTTCAGTTCTGAAAAATGCAACTCCTTGACTGCCTCCGGGCTCTGAACCTCCCCCAGTTCATCACTGGTGGGTGTAGCCAAAATTTCCCCCTTTGCAACGGAAGCCACCAGCGATGCCAGATGCTTGCCCAAACCCAGCGGATAATGAGCAGCGGGTGCTGCGAGCCCATCGCCAGACGCATCTTGGCCTGCCAGCTTTTTCTCGTGTCCTCCATGGGGGCAGACTGGCAGCAATGGTCCCAAATAAGTCCCGCATGCGTTATGGATTGGTCGTGAATCACAGTGATGCAAGCGAGCAGAAGGAATATTGCACGCAAATCGCGTGGGTTTCGGCGTGTCTGCTCCAAACTGGCACTGAAAAATTGCGAAAGACATGCAAGCAGGGATGCGCATGAGTTCGGAAAATTCTTTCACCTGCCAAATGCTCGCTGGTTGAGATCCATCAGCAGTGGCTCCTAAATCTTCAGGGTGTGCCAGCAAAAAGAACTTGTCTCTAAGGGCAAAGAGCTTGCAAAGATGGAAAGACTTCTTGACAAACTCATTCCCTTGTCTAACCTGGGCCCAATTTTCGCTTGACAGCCAAGGGAAACCCCATGGGTAGGCAGCATTGCGAAGAGGATGCGGACCTGGGCTTCCTCTGTTGTGACGGGCTCGACTCCAGGTTGAGCCTGGAGGTGAAATGATCAAAACATCAAACTCATCCACAATCTGAAGAATCTGTGCCCAGACGTGTTCGTCGAGCACATCGTGTTGCTTACCTCTGCAAATATCCACTTCATGGATATGTAGTGTGAAACCGTCTACCACAGCCAAATGCCTAAGGCATTCACCGATATCTGAACGTCTGCAACGGCCAGCAAAAATCTGTAAAACCCGCAACTGGGCGCTAGCTGGCCCCGATACGAGCATCGCGTTTGCCGTGCATTCATGTTTCTCTGCTGGTCCGAGTCAGTTGGCCCCTTGGGCGCTCGGCTGGTCCGCGTCCTGGGGGTTCGGATGTTGATGAGCCGGATGCTTCTGCAAACAGTTCTTAACCCGGCAAACGTGGAGCCTTTGGCATTTCTTGTTGGAGCACCCGTGCACCTGGTTGAAGCCAAAACAGATCTGACGTCCATCCGGCGTCTGAGACACCAGCTGGAGACCGCTGCCAGGCATGACGCTCTCGCGCTTTCCTTTCCCTTTGCCTGCGCCCTTCTGAAACGGCTTGCCTTTGTTGCCCTTCTCGAGCCGCCGCCATTTGTTTTCTGGCTCCTGCGGCGCCCTCATTAGCGCGATTGGAGACGTGAAATACAGTTCTTTCAGCTCCGAGTTCTCAGTCGCCTCTCTCAATTTTTCCCCCAGCTCCTTGCCCGCCTGGTGCGCTTCCCGAATTGCCCATTTGCGCATCTCATGTTCGTACTGCAAAACAATCTGCCATGGGGGATTAACTGCCGCCTTGCCCGAAGCCCCTTGAGGGACCTTCAATGTATAACACTTCTCGCCCAACACATAATCCGCAAAGCGGGCCCAATGTCTCATCTCCAGATTCTGCAGAAACGGCTTGTTGCGACATCGAGCGGCCACCATGAGCCAAGCTATACCCTCAAGTTTCAATTTTGCCCGCAACTCCTCAGTTGTGGCAGGCAAGGACCCCTTGGCTTTCTGGCGCGTCACCGTAATCTTGCCTGCAGAATCCAAGCTAGTCTGCAGCTTGAGTGTCGTTGCCTCCGCTCGGGATTGCACTTCGTCCAAAGCAGCGGCCCGAGGCTCTTCCTGCTCCAACTCTTCCAGCTTCTGCGCCAAATACTCGGAACTCGGCTCTTCCTTTTCCGTGAGCCGATCGTTGATCGCCTTTTCCACCGCCTTCTTCATCGCCGATCTCTCGGTGTGCGGGAGGGGCCGCCCAACCCCTAGGTTCTTGGCCTCCGCTCGCATCTTTACTTCCTCCTCAGCGTGCTGCTTGGAAGACTCCCAGGCAATAATGACAGCCGCCACCTCGGACCTCTGAGCCGCATTTGTTGACCCATCAAGACCATATTCTGTCTTCAGCGCCTCTCTCAACTCCGCGCGAGTGTCTGCTATTGCCGATAGCTTGCGCAACGTCTTGTAATCCTGGCACAGCTTGTATTGCGTGTCCAGCCCAACCTCAGCCTCATCCAGCAAATACAAAAGATCTGAAGCCACGTTTTGTGTCAACCAGCCTTTCTTCGCCTCGTCCGTTGCAGCCATGGCGGAGCACGGGCGCCAAACAAAATGCTAAGGACAGCCTGTCCTGAAAGCGCATGTGTGGTAGAACTTCAGTAGGTGAAAACACGCTAAAAGTGAGGGCAACAAAAGCACAGCAGGGGTCCAACCCAGCAACCTAGGGAGCTCCAAGCTCAGGTAACACAAAGCCTCCAAGGCTGCGTCTCTCCAAGAAACTGCACTGCTAAGGCCAAATCCACAGCACATTCCAACCTGAAAACAAGGCCTCACAGCAAAGCAATCCACTCCAAGTGGTGAGATCAAAGTATCAAAACACCGGCGCTCTTCTTTCTCGTCTTCCTTTTTTTTTTTTGCGAGTGTGAGCCGGGTATTCTGATTATTTCTATTTTTTTCCAATCCTGACTTCGTCAGTCTGGCTGCTCAAAAGTCACCGGATCTTCCCCGCTTTCCGTGGAGGAAGACTCCTCAGACGATGAAGACAAATCAACTAACACCTTCCCTTTCTTCTTCGCACAATCTTTGCAAACTGCGTCAGCGACCCCTTTGCTGATAACCCAAACATCCTCAGTGCGCTGGCAGTCCCAAGGCTGTACTCCACATCCATGCCTGGCGTGCAACCTCCGAAACTTGGTCCTCCTCGAGATGGAGACCCAAAAGGGGGACTCCCGCAAACTGGAATCATCAAAATTTGATTCAGGCATGGTCGGCACTGCGCGATCTGGGCGGATGTAAATGTTTGGCACAGCATCCAAACCCAAAACCAATCTGCCATTTTGAAGCTTCTGAACTTGAAACCGCATCAAGCCCGCGGCCCCGTCTTCTGAGCGCTCATCCATATGTTGCTTGATCGAGATCAGGAGCTCCTCCTCATCGAACATCGGATCCCCTGTTCGCAACCCGTTGCAGACTTGAAACTGCACATCAAGCACAATCTGCCGTGAAGTGTGAATATAATCGTTTGACTGATGCATGTTCACGTGCCAGCGCCCCAGATAATCCCGCAGCTGCTTGTCAATTCGCATAGCCGCGCTGATGGCGGGGAGCACATGTCTGGGAGAATGCCCTGACCAAAAGGCGCACAGTCCTGCAGATAGGAGCGGTTGGCCCTCCAAAATCTTCCATGACCCTTGGGAGCGGTTCCACCTGGGGGTCTCCAGGATCATCCACAGTCCCTGCCAATAGCTAACCAGCGTTTCCGTGCGGAGATAAACCTGCACAGGGCCTGTCATATCGCGCTTCCCTTTCATGAGGAAAAAATCTCGGGCAAACGAATACTCAGGTCGGGACAGGATCTCTTCGCCTAACGCCAGCCAGTCCACGTCCGCAAGAGAGACCCTCCGATGCACGAAAAAGGGCACTTCCAAGATCCGTTTTCCTGGGCCGGTTGTTTTCGTAGAGATCAGAAAGCCCTTCAACCCCTGATCCGTCAGGGTGAACCGTGAAATATCTATACCCTGGATGTCGTCCGCTCTGAAACACGCCCAGCACGCTAGCAGGCAACTCCATGCAATGAGCCGCCAATGCACAGGCTTCGCATCATCCTTCAAGTACAACTCCAAGGAAATAATGACGGCTAGTGGAAGAGGAAGAGCAACTTTCTTGCGAGTGCTTCCCTGCTGCAAATCCATCTGGCAAGATTTCAAGCAAGACAGCCAAAGCCTATTGCACGCAATCTGATCGTCTCCAGAAACCTGACCTACCTCCTCTATCACACTCAGCGCAGCAGCCACCTCGCCAGGCCAAGACTTCCGGCATCCCTGCTGCACTTGACTTGTAAGAAAATCAACCATGTCTACAGGTCCTGCTGGATGCACGCGTCCCTTGACCAGCATCATCCAAACGCGGACACGTTTCCGAACTCGAACTCGATTCCTCAGGGTTTTGCCTCTCCTGGCGCCCAGAGCCCGAAATCGCACATCCGCAGGGTTTGCCACAGATTCAGTAATGGCAAACAAAGGAAGATCAGCTTCTTGAATAAAGACCAAAAGGAGATTCCCCCAATACCTGCGTAGCTGATTTTCAAACTCTTGCTTGCTTGCGCTCGAAGCCCCTGAAGATATCCATCGAATCTGCGATTTGGCAACTTTGCTGCAAAGCTGAACATCAAAACCAGTCAAGCGGTCAAATTCGTCCGAAAGGTTTGTAACTACAGGAAAGCGTTCGACCAGCCGAGGCGTTTGCAAATTGCGCACAATGTCCCGTTTCAAACGTTTCTGCAGCGGTTCCAAGTTTCGAGCCCAATCCAAGACTGGGTCAACCAGTTCGGCAATACGCCTTGCACTCACCTGGCCCTGCAAAGTCTCGTTCAAAACCGTCTCAGCTCCGGGTTTGTCATCAAATAGAATAGAAAAATGCACGGCAGACTTATACCACTTCTCCACTTCCGCAGCCAAACCACCATGTATGGCACGCAGGTCTTCCATGTGCGAGCTTAAAATCTAAGACCCAAGAGCCGAGACTTCGTCGGCTTCTTAAATGCAAATCCAATCCGAAGACATGCAAGTAAACTGCACCAAGTGCAAAATGAAAACGCCAACTTGCAAAACCACCCACCAACAAACAAGACAACCACAACCAAACGGGCCCGCACTCTCTGAAATGCAGTTGGTGGCACCTGGCAAAATGGAATGAACTGCAACTTCGTCAGATGCAGAGCTTCTTCCTGCACACAACCAAAGTGTGGAAACTTTTCTAAAGCTACAGGTGAGGAAAACCCGATCTACTCGCCTACATAAATAAGACCCTGGTACCGGACGCGCGCGCGCGCGCGGCGCGCGCGCGGCGCGCTTTTGCATGTGTGAGACAGCTAGCCTCCTTCGGCTTTCGAAAGCCAAGTTCAAAACCAAAGTAAAAAGCGCGACGCACGTCCGGCGCGGGCCTGACAACGAAGGAAACACAAAGCCCTCCGGACGCGCCGCAAACTCACACACCAACCCCCTCCCCCCGCCCGAAGCGAAAACTGTTAGGGAACAATTCAGAGAGTTCGCTACGCTGCCCCTCTGTGGCAAATCCCGTCCGGTTGGCATGCATCCTATCGACTGGTGCGAAGTGGATTTCGGCTACCGGTAGCAACCAGGGCCCCGGACCACGTCCACGTTGTCACTTTCTTCGTCAGCTGAGGGTCGCTGCACCGTCCTGGCCAATTGGACTGCCTAATCAAACTGGCAGGCGCAAAGCCAGCTGCAAAGCTGAGGTGCCTCGAAAAAGTTCATGATAAAAACGTGCACCTTGTCGCTGTCTGCAAAGCAAGCATGGTAGTATACTTCGCCGCCACATATCAGTCTAATTCACATCAAAGCATTTCAAGCAACCGCGTTTCTCGCTGTAGGTGAGGCAGGGCTGGAGTGCCCCATGCACAAACTTGCTGGGAGTGCTGGGTAACTAGTGAGTACCAAAAGCTGAAATAAAAGGCAAACGAGTGGGCGGAGCCGCCAAACTATCTGCACACTGCACACCTTTAAGGCCAAGATAATATTGAAACGCCAAGGCCAAAAACCACAGCTTGGATGTTGAACGGGTTTACCCCACGGGACAAGCTTCAGCTTTGATTCGACTTCGTGTTCACAAGAACGCTCGTTCAGTTGAATTTCACAATATGGGTCCATCTCAAATAGGGGGAACCCCCAAGTGGGTGGTGTTCATGTTGATTTCCCTCTCAACCAACCAGACCTTTTCAGGGTACCGGAAAAAAAAAGGAGAAGAAAAAAAACAGGCCGATTCAGGTTTCGTCGAATCTAATAATTTTCCTCTTGAGCGGGAGCACTGAGCCCGAGCAAAGGCCCATGCCAGGGGCACATGATGACCTCCTCCCCGGGCTTTCTCCTTAGGCGATCCGTGGATCTGCACCGGCCATGCCCTTAGGAAATCTGGCAGGCCACTCTTCCCCTGTTTACTGAAAGCGGTTTGTGTCAGAGTCAAAATTGTGTATACTGCGAGATTTACAACACACAATATTCACATATTCTATGCATTAAGCAGAAATACTGTGTTTCCCATAGCGCCTACCCAATATTGAGTCACAGGAAGGTGCCGAAACCACACAACACACAGTTTTCTCTCCCTGACACAATTATGACAAAACGCACTGCCTTATTTGCAATTGCTTGCACGTGCGCCTCACTGCTACTGCTACTGAGGTTGATGAGCTGGTGGATGTCTAAACCAGAAATGGCGGAAAACGATAACCGTGCACAAAGGGATATGAATAGGCAGCCCAATCCGGACTGCTGAAATATCATAGCGCAGGGCAACGCACCTCAACTTGAATCAACCACAGAGGTCACATATGTCACCCCAGAACACCAGCGTGGCTCGCTATACATATATATAGAGAGATTTACATGCATACATATATTGTCAAAGTGTGGCTGAAGGCTGCACGGGCTTTTCACCACACATCCATGATCGCAAATCAAGGGAAAAAGCACTCGGATCCTTGATCCAACTGGCCGAAGCGTGCAAGGTCAAAGTGCCTTACTGAGATTCAGAGCGGCGTTTTCACGGCGAAGTTCTATGTTGGCCTTGCACCCGCCTCTGCATCTTTAAATGTGACCACGGTCTTGGGGTTCTGGAGCTACTGCGCGCACAAGAGGCGAAGCTTTTCGTCGGAATTCGTGAGGCCGTCTGCACACTGGTCGGGACCCAGGACTTGATTGCCCGAGATTGTCTCCTGCGCACCAAGGCGCGCTTCTGCGCCAGGCTTGGAGACGGATTCATGATCGCGTTGTACAAAGACCTCGCGTCCGCATAGTTCATCCTGAGCCCGACTCGATGTGCTGGCGGGTGATGCGCCAGTTCGGAGATGAAAGCTGAGGAACGGCGATCGATCCGTAGCTTCGTCCACAGCCGTTCGGGGCGTGATGGCCTATAGACGTGCCCCGAAAGTCGGGGTCCCTGGCGCCAGCGGTGACGCCAATCTGTGAGCCAAAGCAGCGTGGGTTTGCGCAGCTAGCCTTGCTGTATGAAGTGGTGACGCTGTCCTTGTCGATGGCAATGTCCGGAAACACGATGCCACTTTCAGGTGGTTGAGGAAGTGGATGACATCATTCAAGGCCTGCAAGTCCCTGATGTCGGCGTAGGTGTTGCGGAGTAAGGCTGCCAACTCCGGCCTAGCCTGAGTGCTCTTTCCGCTCATCGGACTTCAGCCGCACTTGCCGAAGTTGCCCTCGAGGAAGTTGACCCCCGGCCTGCGGGCGAAGGCCGGCTCTTTGCCCTTAAAGTCACTGGAACGTCGTCCCTCGCATGGTAAAAGATCCCCTTGGTAATTTTTGCATCTTCACGGTGGGCACCGATAAAGTCATCGACGTGCGTCAACGCGATGGAGATGAGCTCGTCGCGCATATTGAACATCAAGTAGATCTGCTTGTTATAAAGCTGCGTCGCTCATCACCGAGACGCTTACTCCACTCTCGCAGCCACCTCGCGGTTCCAGGCAACGGGGGGGTCCGAGAGTCACGGACTGGATCATGTTGAGAACATATCCTTGAGGGGGATGACACCTTGGCCATGTTTATGGTGCACAAACCTCACCGATTGGCGGCCAGCTGGAATTCGCTGCCCTTTCTATGCAAAGTTCTTCGAGCATTCAGGGCCTCCCCCCGCAAGCTGAACAACGTGTTGCCCTTTGACATCCCTTGTTGGTCCCCTTGGAATCACATACGTGAATTTCCGACCCGGGGCAATGCCGCTCAGCTTCTGCGCAGTCAAGTTCAATACTTCCGCCAACTCGGCGAGGGCTGCGGAGTTTGCGTCGTCTTCGACCTTGTCCCCAAAATCCGCACTTCGTCTCCGTCTCCGTTGCCTCCGGGGTGGCATCCACAGCGTCCTCCGCTTGACCGTCGTCAGAAGGCTGTGCCAATCAGCGACGCAAGCCCGTCGCCCCTTTCCCTGACTTGTAGCGGACGCTGATCTGGAGACGGGGGTAGTAGACGTACCGGATATCGCCGAAGAGCTCGAACCCGTGCTCTTGTGGCCCTTAGATTTCTCGCCGCCCTTGCCTCTGTGTCCGCAAGGTAGGCGGTCGGAAGTCAGGAAACTGCAGAGCCATGGCCTCAGCGATGCGACTAAAGAGCAAAGTCTGGTGTGCACCGAGTCAAACCACTGCGGCCAAACCTGACTCCCAACATTGTCGCACGTGTGACTGCCGACGCCTCTCAGGCTCCGTTGAGAGCCAATCCACGAAGCTCCTGAGCGACCCCCCGCCGTCCGTAGCGCTGCGTGTTCTCGAGCTTGGCCAAGTACGTGCGCTTCTGGCACACCGCTTTCTGCTCCGTGCACACTTGAGGACCTCAACTGCGTCGTTCTTTTAGATCTCGGAAGCCGGAATGCGCTCCAGTTCCTACTCTGCTTCTCCTTCTAGCGCGCCATATAGCGCAAGCGCCGTCCCTTTCCTCGTGCGACTTGTAAAAGCCCGATGTCGACCTTCTTGCAGCACTTCTTGTACGCTCGTATTCTTCTTGATCATAGCGCCATACCGTCCTCCTGCGGGGCCGTGATGGCTGAGCGCAGAGATGTGCTCGCTGTAGTCGTTGTTCCAGCTGGTGAGGAATTCCTGGCGGTGGCAGATGAAACTTCACGCCAGTTGCCTGCGCCTCCTGGAGGTCCTGCTCGGGGCGTTGACCTTCTCATGGGGCACACCGTTGTTGGGGATGAACATCCAGGTAGCGGCGTCTGTGGCAATCTTGGCGGGCTGGTTCGTGCGGCAGAACTCGCTGCCACCACACGCTGTCCACCTCTAACCCTCGGAGCCGCGCCTGCTGTAGTGGAGCTGGTATGCCCATGTCCATGAACCACCTGAAGAAGAGTGCATCTTGGTCGCATTGGGCTCACGTGGAAGGCCTCCTGGGCCCGCCAAGTCGACAGGTCTGGCCCGGAGTCGGAAGGATCGTCGCTCAGGGGGTGAATCCGGCCTGTCAACGCGGCTCCGGTGCCGCCTTGTCAACGTTTGAAAGCTGCACGCGCGTTTCACCATACATCAGTGATTGTAAATCAAAGGGAAAAGGCTCTCGGATCCTCGATCCAACTGGCCGAAGCGTGCAAGGTCAAAGTGCCTGAGTGAGATTCAGACCGGCGGTTTCAATATATATATATATATGCACATCTACAATGTATAATTGTAGCATTCAGCATATTCATGTGTGACGCATGTATCATCGGTTGGAACCTCTCAGCTTAGCAGCCTAAGACCCTTTGCTTGGTTACATGTGAATGCCGCAACAAGGCCGCTGCACTTGGTTGTCACAGCCAACACGGGCATTCATCAGAGCCAGCAGGGCAACTTACATCTCAAACTGCTATGCAAACACAAGGCACTGGCTCAAAGAATCGCATCACACCCACGCACATCTCAACAATCTCAAACATCGCAAACCTGAAACCAGCATGCCAAGAGGCTCATCCAGGCATCGGAAGACGTCTTCGGGGCTGGAAATCGACTTGCCGCCCATCCTGACAATAACCTCAAGGCAAAGGAGCAGGTTCACAGCACCGAATCAACGTTTGGCTGGTTTATACGAAGTTGGGTGCCCGCCAAACCAGAAATACTGTCGTGGTGAGTCAGTTTAGATCATCATGCTGGTTCAGTTGTTCCCTTGGTCACGGTCCACGAATATCCGATTGGCATGCTCGCCAACATGGACTTCCTGACAAGTTCACGACATACCTTCCTCCTCAGAAGTGCTTGCTCGTGAGTTTTGTCACTTGCAGTTGCTCCATATCAAACCACTTCCCTGAGCCCTACTTGCAGTCATGCATGCAAACAAGAACATGAAGATTGTGGCCCTTCCGCAAACCTGTCGCGGCCTAGGACAACGTTTTGAACATGCCCGAATACTACTTTCACATGCAGGGGTATTAGAACCGCTCACATGAGAATCACTTGTGGGAGCCTGTGCCGCGTTCCGACAAACAAACAGGTAGGAAAAAGTGTGCAGCATGTCTGCCGTGTTTGTGAATCTCTGGCTCCGCCAAAGCCTGCAACGCATGCCGGGACATGGCATACATAGAATGTACCACTAACATATGCGTCAAAATAAATAGGGGACCCCCAAAACAGAATGGTGGTCCTTTTAGCTTCGCATTTAACCCCCCCCCCCCACAAAAAAAGAAGAAAAGAGGCACCCTCTGGAACCACAAGCACCCATTGTTTTTCAAGCATTCTCAGAGCGAAGTGGCGCCGGGTGGAGCATTGTCGAACAGTTTAGTTGCACTACAAATCGCTGGACGCATATTGTCAGCACATTGCTTGCCCTGCCTCACACCAGCAACCGAACATAACAGACACAAAAGTTGCTGAACAGCCGTGCCAGCAGGTCTACCACTGCAACCATGATGACAACGATGACTACTATGAGTATAACAATTGCTACTACTGCAATGCTGCCACTAGAGCATGGTTGGCCCCTCTACTAAGGTTCTGTACTTTCATCCCATTGCGGCTACTGCTGCTGCTACTGACACTGCTACTCGTGCGGTCGCCGCTGCTGCTGCTGCTGCTGCTGCTGCTGCTGCTGCTGCTGCTGCTGCTGCTTCTAACTCTACTTACTCTCCGCAGCCACCTGCCCATACTTGTTCCCGCGCTGGAAGGGTAAAACTCATCCAAAGCCTAAGGCCAATGCATCGCCAAGCTGACCGCTGCGCAGGGCCCTGAGAGATCATAACATGTGCTGGCCAATTCCCATCTGGTCCATCACAGATAAACAATTTGCTCAGCTGCTCAGACCTTTCACCAGTGGAACTGGACACCAAGGGCTGAGGGATACCTTTGGACCCAGTACAATGGCTCAGCTTTCAGCTTTAACCTGCCACGTATCCTCACAAACGATTCTGTGTGAGAAGTCCTCCTCCATGATACTTCAATTTGCCTGTGGAAAAGTGACTTGCCAACTTTGAAACCCTTTCACAGTAGTCTCAGCGATGAATCTGCACTCTGCGCGCAGTACAAATAGGCAAGCAAGCGACAGCACACGATCTATCTGATGCTGATCTCACTTCAGTGTTGGTGCAGTTGAATGCGAACTTTCGTGTAAGCCGCCTGTCCATGTTGAAACACAGTCTCAAAATGCAACATCTACATGCTGAAGCACCATGATCTCACAGAAAATTGACACGCCTTTCTTGATGAGTTGACGGGCAACCCCCCCGCCCAAAGAGAGCCTGTGAATAGCACCGGCAACACCGATCTAGTTCGGTAAGGGAATCGGATCATGTTTCTTTTCACGCCCGAGACATAATGCACACTGCATTCCGCTCATGGCACACCGATCTAGCTGTAAAGCGGATGACTGCACGTTGCCATCGATGCCCGAAGCTTGAATCACTGCTTCTGGAGTGAATTGGTTCTTTGGCTGCTCAACAAAAACATCAACAGCATCGCCCAGAGCCATGGAACGAGGTGGATTCAGCAAACAAGCAGCCACGCACACACACACATATATATATATATATATACATATATATATATATATATGCGCACCAAATGTGCTCCAACCCCCATCCCAGCCTCATCCCTGCGCGCTGGGCAGGCCCCCCTGGTACTACCTCAGGCCGAAAGTGCCAGCCAAAAGGCGACACCCTACAGAAGTGGCTTGCCTTCCTCTGGTTGATACCTATAAAGTAAATAAGCTTAGTGTTGCTCTTTGACTCTTAGATTGGATCGGTGTTGAGATGGTGTCCAAAGAAAGAGGATCTGGGAGGTCAAATCACAAGCGTACTCTGGGCAATATACTGATTGCGGTTCCGTGCCTCTGTGGGGGCTGATGTATTACGTTTTGTGTGCTGCGGTGTGCTGTGCTGCGCTGCGCTGTGTTGTGGTGAGGTGCGCTGCCTGCTGTGTGTGTGTAGTGCCGTGCGCTGTGTTGCGAATTGTGTCTTTGCTGTGTGTAGTGCCCTGTGTGTAGTGTGCTGTGTGCTGTGTTGCGCCTCTGTCTTTGTGTGTGCGCGTCGGTCTTGCGTGTTTTGTGCGGTGTTTTGCATGTGGTGCGGGGTGTGCTGCGTTGTATGTGCCATGTGCTGTCCGTGTCGGCGTCAGGTGGGCCAGGGGAGAGGAGAAAATATGGTGTGGATTTGTCTGTTTTGTTGCTGTTGATGTAGTTTGTCGCGGTGCTGCTTCTGTTGGCTTGCTTTTGTCTGCCTGTCTGCTTGTCTGTTTGTCTGCCTGCCTGCGTACCTGTCTGTCTCTCTGTCCGGTTTCTGTCTGTCTCATGTCTCTTTCTGTCTGTCTCTGTCCTTCTGTCTCTCTCCGCCTGTCTGTCTCTGTCTGTCTATCCATCTGTCTGTCTCTGGCTGTAGCTGCCTGTTCCTGTCCCTGTCCGTGTCTCCGTCTTTTGTGTTGTCTTGTTTCTTGGTTTCTTTGTTGGTTAGTTCGTTCGCTTGTTTGCCTGTGTGCGGTCTCTGTCTGATTTTATCCGTGCCCTTATATGAACTTCTGGGTGTGCATCGGTTCAACCTGTTCTTGCCCCTTCGCTCCTGGCCTTCATCACCATCGCCCCCGGCATGCCCAAGGACTCGGAGACCGAATCCGGGGCCAGCTCCACGCCGATGGATGGCCGGGACACGTAGCCTGCGAATTGGTTGTGACCATTCGGCGGACGGATGCTCCAAAGGTATACCAGTCGAACTCTGAAACTTGACATTCCAAAGGACATGGGGGGAACAAGCAAACCGCTTTGGTTGATTGAAAGTTTGCGACGGGACAAAGCTGCCAGAGGGCAAATGGAAATTATTGCTGGAAGCAAAAGGAAGGGTGCGGCTGCAAGCTGCCTGCGCTCTCGGATGGCGAGCTGACCTTGAGCAATCCGACAAAGATAGGCAGGCTGCTGCCATTGCTCTTCAAAATCTTAGTGCTCTCTGCTGATCTGTATGCGAAGACGCTTCTCCCATGTCAAGAGACGCCTCATGTTCGTTGTCTAAGCAGGTAAAGTTCTAACCCCAGGATGCCCACGAGACGACTGTTCTGCTTTGCCCCAAGACTCACTTCTTTGCATCTTGGGAGATGGGAGCAAGCTATCTCCCAGAGTGCAAAGCAGTTGAACGGATCGTCAGAGAGCTGGGCGTCAGAATGCGGGATAAGGCCTGTCATATGGCCGGCGAGCCTATGAAACCGCTCAGTAGTAATGGACAGTAGGCAATCCGGCAATTCTTTCGAAGTTGAGGGTGCAGCTGGAAACAAGGGAAAAGGCGGGCTACTGCCTGCTGACACAGTTGCACAGTCTCAGGCTGAATGGCAAAGTGATCAACATTCACGTGGCTTGTATCACAACTGCCGAACCAATTGACAAACACCAGAAGTTGTCGGTCTGCTCTGTGGATACCAAGGCTCCTTGCTTGTATTTGTTGCAACATGTAAGCACATGTACCAAGAGTGCACCTAGAGTCAAAGAGTGTACTGTTCAACCAACTCAAAGAAGAACCTCACAAGCTCCACCACTATCGACGCTGTCTCTCCAGGTATCCACAAGAAACATCCAGCACCCAAATGCCTACAACTCGGGTACTTGCAAGTCATTCATGCATGGGCGACAATGTCCATGAAAGGCATCAGATGTGCCACTTCAGAAACACCTGTCACATGCCCCTCATCAAACTTCATAGTTACCCGTATAAATTGGGTCGATTGCTACCTCTTGATTCTCACATACTGAGCAATTGCCTTCCCGCGCCTTCTTCAATCATCGATTGCACGTTCTTAACCACCGTGTCGATGGGCAGGGCAAAGCCAACCCCGGAGAACGTTCCTTGAAACTGGCCAGCAGAATACCGCGCGACAGCAGCAGTACTCAAATAAAGAGCAGTCTGACTTATAGATAATACATTTGTGGCGCTATGCACAAACGCACACTTTACGGTAAGGTAAGCAAGAGGGACCCGGGAGAAGTCAATTTCACTTCCACTCAGAAACAGTAAAGGTAGATCTGGCTCCCAGGGTGTTGTCAAGATGTTGTCAATGGCAGGTTCTGACTAATAGCTCTTGGAGTGATGAACAGTTGTGCCATCTCTGAACTAGATTTCTTAGAGCAACTCGCGATGTTTTTGAGCGCTCTACAGCCTCTTGCCGACACACATAAAACGCGCACAAGCTGCCTGATAAGCTCTAGATCCAGCTGGGCCTCGCCACTCCAACCTGGTTTGGAACCCAGTGGGTTGGGCCAACATAGTGCTCGGTTCACTTCGCCTCCTTTTTGCTTGTCCGCAAAGCAAGTTTGCATGCCAAATCGGGCAACGGATTCTCGGCCCCGTTCATGAGCTAAGTACGCGGCCACTGGTAGAGAGGATGGCGGTGTTCACACCCACCACAGCGCCTATCGAAGGGCCATGTAATGGTGTTTGTAGAGGCGACCTGTATCACTTGCCTAGACATTCTCATTGCCACTGAGCTACTGATTATCCCCTGCAGACTTTCATGAAAACACAAATGGTTCAATTGAGTGTTCCCCCCCCGTGTTCAAAAAATGAGAAGCTACAATTACAATGCCAGCGGCATAGCGGCAGCTTAAACAACAAAATGAGCGGAAGGCAACATAGACACAGCCCAGAATTGTCGGTCCTTGTTGGGCTGTTGAAAATCATCTAAATCTTCTTCGGGTGCCCAGGTGGGTGCTTATACTGGCGGTGTGCTGAAATTGGAAATGCCGCTGGCTGGTGCTTTGAAGAAACAAAGGTATGCCATGCATTTGTTGAGTATATTACTGCTTTAGTTCCCCCCAACCCCTGCTATAGTGCCCCCCCAATCCAGGTGTTTGTACACACCCCTTTTGCATACCCACAGGATACATGACCCCAAAAGGCTGGCTGTTGTTCATCCTCTTCACAAAAGGGGAAGACTGCCAATGCAAAGTGGGGCTGAGCTGGTAACCAGGGAACCAAAGGATACCAATCAAAGGATAAGAAAAAGGACGCTGTCTGCCCGCCTTCACTATTCAGCAGCGGTCCCCCACTGTTGCCAGGGTTGATAGAGGCATCTGTCTGGATGATGCCTCAGCCCAAAGCGGTCGTTGCATGCCTCCGTCTTCATCTTCTACCTGACGTCCATAACTTCGTCCGGGGGTCCCAGGAACAAAAAGAGAAGTTAAGTTCCGGAACCCCAACCTTGTACAAGGACAGGCTTGTCGATCTGGCTTTCATGACGCAACACGGTTAGTACGCATGACACCATGCACTACAACAAAATAGCCACCTTGGCCCAAGTTTTGCCCCTCCCTGGTTGGAACCCTGAGCGCTCAAGCCATGCACACCGTTTTTCTCCCTTGTGAGCCTGGTGAGCAGGAAAGCCGTGCTGTTCGAGTGTCTCTGTACAGAGTGCATGCACAAGCCCCCGCCAGTGCTTCCGGAATGACAGGGGTGTGATTGGATGGTAGCGATCTGCCATCGCGTGCCATCACACTATGCGCTTGTTCTCAGTCTCCGTGCAGGAACGAGCTGCTTTCGACGTGGTAAGAAAATGTAAGAAATGATTTGGCTGTTGCTCCGCTTGCTATGCTTGCCTGACAACTCAAACACTAAACAAATTATATGCAGAACGCTCTAAAACAAAAACCTAGGATATTCACCACGCGCAAAAGGATTGCAGTGTTTGTGCAATGGAATCCGCTCCTTTTTGGCAGGCTTTTGGCTGCCGAAACCACACGCACCCTAGGGTGGGTGAGTGAAAATTGCGAATTCGGTTGCGGTCCTGTGCTCGCAGGCGCGTAGGTATCGCGTCAGCGAGACCAACGGCGAAAATGGAGTTCGAATTATGCACAGCACGCCTCACCACACCTTGACTGCAGCACCATTTTCCATCCGAGCAGGGGCCTGAACAAGGGAGTTGGAGTTCAACGCCCAAAAGCGTGGATCATTGCATGCATCAAGCACGGAAAACATCCAGCCCTCTCACACGGCCAAATGCCCGCAAGTCCACGAAGCTTTCAAGGCGAAGCAGGATTTCATCCATCAACAGCAGGTTTGGCCAGGAGGCAAGATTTGTGTAATGGCTTGGCACAGGCATAAAGAGCAAGCAAGACAAACTAAGACAAACTCACAACTGTGCCTGCTTCTATTGAACGCTGCAAAACACAGAATGTCTTAGACAGGCCTCCCCTCTCATGCCCGACAGCACAGAAAGACAGAAGGCAAACACTCTTGTTGCGTGTGTACATGCTGCATCCATTCAACACACAACACATCGCTAACATGACCAGCATCACCCCTGTGTTCAAACTGTCAAGCAACCACACAAAATCCATAGTGCCTTTCAAGGTCTGACCCAGAATGTGTTCTTTTGAAAACAGCGTGGGGTTGGGCAAAGATTATTGCTTAAACACAACAACGACAACTCCCCGCTGCTCCCTTTCTTTGTGCCGCTGCCTTGTTCGCCTCGTGCGCCTCGGCCGCCTCTGCGGCCAAGGTCCGTTGATTGAGCAACACTGGCAGCGGCCGCGCAGTGCGCACAATGTGCTCAGCAGCGCGAGGTACGCCCCCAGCCTCCTGACGGGACTGGGAAGATTGCAATCAGCCCTCAGAAAAGTCTATGTCTTTTTGAGCGGGGCCGAATCGACCCACTTGAAAGGCTAAGGCAAACACAGTGCTCGAAGAGAAAGCTGAAATGACTTAAAGCCTAGTGGAGCCTCCAAATGATTGAAACATGTGAATCACGGGACCCACGGGGCCACGTGTTCTGCCCATGTGCCCTGGAAGCCTGCGACTCCCGGCGCTCTCCTCGATGCGCTGACTAACCGCCTGCACCTTCTGCCGGAAGCCTGGCTCCTCAACCAAACTCGCCCAATCAACACGGCGAGCAATATTGCAATCACCATGATGTCAGCATTTGGTTGCTGGTTCAAAGCATACAGGTGCGCCGTTGACGCATGCTTGCAGCAAATATTCACACAGCATCGCCTCGCTGGGGCACATCGATTTGTGATGGATTCTTGAGCAGTCCCTTTGGTAGATAGCCCCGGGCCTCCAGCACCCGCAGCAATTTGGAGGCAACCTGACGGCGCTTTTCGCTCAGCTCCCGACTCTGTGAGGTGAGTTCAGAAAGTTGGCTCCACAATACAAAGGGTGCTGCCTCATGGTGCGACGTTTCACCTAAGTGTTGGAAAATCCAGCTTCCAGGTTCATGAGATGCATGTAGAACACTCTTCAAAAAGCAAAATCGACATCATCAAACATGCTGCCACTGGCACCTGGCCTGCAATTAATGCGGCCCAGCTATGTCAGCGAGCTAGCAACACGAGCAAGATCAATTTGTCAGTTCGATTCTGTTGACAAACTGCAAAATGATGATGTTGGTTGGTCCTGAGGCGACCGGTCAACTATATAACAAACATGCTGCGTCTCTGGTAACACCAATTCTGGCGCTGGTTTCGATGTGCAGAGACCTCTTCACACACCGCAACACATCCAGAGGCTCAGTAGTCAAACTGTGAACTTTGCGAGGTCTGTGCCTCGCTTTGGTAGCTCTGCATGGCTGCTTGCTCCTCGCCATCCTCTGGCACGGGCCGCGACACCTGGTATCAATGTACCCGCTCTTTGGCTGAGATGGGGTTTCTTTCCTTTCTTTGTAAGCCCCTGGATGTTTCAAACGAGAGATCAAACCAAGCCAATGAATCAAGGGGTCCTTGGTTTTGAAAGGTTTCGAGGCCCCCGAAGAAAACCCGCCCGGCCCCAAAAAATTGAAACCGGCCTGCAGTGCCGCGCCAAGAGCCTCAGCCTTGGCAGCGTTCGTGGGCTGGTCCACGCACCCGGGGCAGCACACCATTGGCACCCCAAGCACCAAGGACCTGGGCTTTTGCAAGCGCGGTGCCGGTATATTACTCACTGTAATCTATATACATTCTCAGGGTGTTTGTATTACACCCTGAGAATACACCCTTGAGAAATAACCCAGAATGGTTCAAAATAACACGGTTTTATCCGGAAATGTGCCTAAATGGGGTCAATACCCAGTGGGTGTATTCCGAGGGTGTAATACAAAACCCTTAGATTCAGATACATAATATATAGATATATATATGTATATGTTGATGGCATTCAGCAAGTCAACAAAAATATGCCGCCTTCCTGGTGAGTTGACAGTGTCATTCTCGCCGCGGTGCTCCATGAAGCTGTTCTGCCCGCAGTGCGTAAGGAAGACGTCCACCCTGGCGCGGAGCAAGTCCACCTGCGGCACCATCTGGCGGCAGATTGCGTTGGACGGCACCGTGAGGTTCTCCAAGGCGTCGGGCTGAGGTCCGGTGACCAGGATGATCAAAGGGGCGGTCCTTGGATCGGTGGAACATGGATATAGCCTTTTTGGCAAAAATAAAACAGGCGAATGTGTCTCAAGCCAACTCCAGAATGACTCAAAATGTCATGCTGACCCGAACAAGGCATACAATCATACTCTAGACTTCCATTGGCAGCTGGTTGGCAATTGGCAAGCGCACTGTGTCTGCACCTACTGTGTTCCCCAAGAGGACGTGGACTGGGTACGTAGGCCACCCTGATGTTTGTGCGGGATTGGGTGGGGCTCCACTGTCCTGCCGAAACTCACAATCGACTACGAATAATATTGTGACTTGCTCACATGACAGGCAAACGACCCAAAAACATTTATCAGCAATCTCTGAGCGCTCCAATTCAATAAAAACGTCCTGAACGTGGCCAAAGTCGAATCAAACTTGCTCAGTAACTTGCTAGTAGGGCTCACTGAGTCAGTAGTGGACACATGACTCAAAGTCCTATTATGTGTCTTGGCGAATGCAACACCGAAGCAACTTCTGGTATGAAGTGCCAAACCATCCTCCAACCCTGCCGCGTCTCGGGTCATCTGAGCCGAACGCATCAAAGACGCCGTTCCAGGCCGCCTGACACAGCTGCTTCCCCGTAAGCCCTTTGCGGCCGCTCCCCTCCATGGGCTTGGTGTGCCAGCCGAGGTCCGGGCTGTCGCCCGTAACGACCTGGACAAAGCGTGGAGGGCGGCGCATCTTACAGGGGCCCTTCGTAAATTCAAGGAAACCATGATTACAGACTGCACGAGAACCTGGAAATGTCAAGTAAATACTTACAACAATATTGTCGATGCAAGTATCATATTGCATTGCAGATAGAGTGTTTCCAATGTCAATGCTGTGCCCAGGTTGGTGTACAGTACAAAGTTCACGAAAGACTCCCGAACATTGACACATTCCGGAAACACAATGCTACAAGCTAGGTGCTGGCTGGCTGTGCAAATCCCTCAAATGCCGGCACTGTTGCAGTTAAAGTGCTAACTTGCGTAACCTTTAACACCAACTAGGGTAGATAAGATCTGTTCTTAAGCAAATGGATGTTGTGCGGTCCCTTTGCCTGCAATGCAAAAAGAGGGCCACTCTGCTTGTCTCTTATGACAAGTTGTCCAAACGACCCCATCACTCACCTTTGTGGCAAACCACGCTGATTTGCTTGACAGCGGCACAGTGGGGCCGGAATAAAGGTAATTCGCTTCAAGAGTCGAATGACAACTGCAAAGGCCCTTGATATGGGCCGCTATTGGTTCGAAGAAACAAACATTTAATGCATTCCTTATGTAATGGGTTTGAAATTCAAGGCGCTGGTTGGCTGCTCTTTGCTTCCAGATGGAAGGGCCCAACATCAGGCCCCTCCCCCCCCTCTCGAAACTGGGCTGCATCCAACAGGGTCTCCTCCTCATGATCACCTAGCCGCAAATCTGGCCCAGAACATTGGCCTGGCACAAAAAAACTTCTTTGAGAATACATCTCAACTGCAAGCAGCCATGGCCATGTGGAACAGGGAGATCGACTGCCATGCAGTGACAAGTAGTTCCCTTCCTCTTTGCACTGCACCTTTGCCTTGTGAGCCGATTCCGCAATGTTCTTGAGGGAGTCACCCTGAAATGTGCTCAACTCGCTCTCACCAAATTCGGATTTCACCATCCTGAGACATCCGGCAGCTCTCAATCTCGCCCAAACGCTCGTCCCAGGTGCCGTGCCCATGGAGGCGAGGACCACCTTTCGGCCTGCAGACTTTGCCATCCGCATCTGCTCCATGAGCTCGTCATCGTCGTCGTCCTGGTGGGCGTCGCCTGGCGAAAGAGAGTTGCAACCGATGTGGGTGTGTTAAAAATTGGACCCTGGCGTCGATATTCCTTTTGATTTCCCTATAAACCAACCCAAGAAGGGTACTCCTAACAAAGACACACCAAAACCTAATGGAAGGCCTTCCAATTGACTAATTCTCCATAGGGTAGGTTTCGAGGCATAGTGGGAAATAATAACGCCTTCAGCAACTCAGGGGGACGTGCCCAAAAAAGTGCACCTGGGATCCCGCACCGTGGCAGGGGCCGAGTTGGGCCAAAGGGCAAATGTCCTTCAGTCACTCAAAATCTCCACTGAAGCACGTTCAATTCCCACTGCTTTGCTTTGATTCCTGCAGAAGGCTAAACGATGAGAATTGGTCGATTGGGCAACTACCACTGTACAGTACCCAGGCATTCTTCGCCTGATTAAATCCAAAGGCCTTGCAAGACAATGCCATGGCAATGCCGTGTCAAGGTGTGGCAGCAGCAGCTTGCTTCTTCTGCTTCTTTCCGCTCCTCTAGACTCGAACAGGTTGTCTTCGCACCTAGATCCAACTACGACACATTGCCAGACATACCGCTACAATGCCCTAAATGTCGTTACCACTGCCACCTACCACCGCTACTGCTTGCCCGATTTGCGCCTTGCGGACTATCACCACGAAAGTACCACTATACTGCCAGCACCGAAGCTTGTATTGAAGAGACACATGTCCAAACATCTCGCCCTGGAAGAAAGGTGGCGTCATTCGAGCTACTGACGGGAGATGAGATCTAATTTAGAGCTGGCGGAATTAAGATCTTTCAGAAGCTTGCTACATTTTGGGAAATGCTCCAACATAGGGATGCTGTGTTTCATGGCTTTACAGGACAGTGACCATTGGGCAAAGTTCCCTGTTCTTTGACTCGCTTTTCAATTAGTCCACGAAATGCACCACGGTAGGTGGCTATGCTTGGAAGAAAAGACAGCAGCAACCAATTGGATCGCATGCCTGCCCCCAAAAGCAATACTTCCTCAAGGATGGCTGGAAGAGAAGCAAATTTGGGACCTAACCAGTAAAGTTCGAAAGGATGCTCACTGATTCTGAGATGATCTCCACAGCGAACCCAGTACACTCAACATGTCAGGCAACCCGTGGCACATATCGGCGATTCTATTGGAATTTACACTTGACCAAGCACCAGAAGCGTGCCCACCGCGCTGCGCCTGCACCTGTCTTGGCCTCGTTGAACTTGTGGCAGGCAGCGCGCTTAGCGCCTGCCTCTCCAGAGAAGCGCTCAGCAACAGAAGTGCATCCCATATTGTATTTTGGGTTAAGGATCTGAAAAGCTGATGGGAGTCCCTTCCAACAAAAAATGCACGCCGCACTCAAAGCTTTCGCAAGAGGTCTCATTTATTTAATGCTCAAGCGGACTTAATTCAACGCAGGCTTCAGGCTTCAAGCTAAGCACGGAAAGAAGATCGACATGGAGCAAAAAGAGAACACCACACTCCAGGGGCCAGCCTCCAAAGTTTGCTCTGCAAGGGCTCCCCTCGAGCATGCAATGCTTCACCCATTGTGGCCCAAAAGATGAACTTTTTGGGGAAGCTCCGTGAGCTCCGTCTCCATTTGGCAGGTGGCATGGCACTTCAACCTATGCGCCATGTCGGTCCTGGTCCAGCAAGGGCCCCACGGTCACAAACTTGGCGCCCGCCTCGAGCCCGGGATACCCATCCCAAGGCTCCTGCCTTTGGGGAGACCGCGTCAAAAAGGTTCGCCTTCTGGCTTGGATTCAAACCAAAACGGCTCTGAAACAAAAACAAGCAAAAACAAGGACACGAGTTCAGGTGCATTTGGGAATAGCGGTGGTAGCCCCTGCATTTGCTGCGCCCTGGATCCATTCCATCCCATGCCATACGGTTTTGCTGTTCCGTTCCGTTCTGTCTGCTCTATGCTCCTTTCCTCTCATGCCCATCCTCAGCAAGAACTGTCCTCTGAACTGCTTGATGCCTCGGGCAATTATGACTGCATGCGATACTTAAAGCATATTCACGACACTCCGCGTCCAAATGTCTGGCAAGACTCAATCGCGGCGCCCCCCATAATCAAAATGTCATTTTGATTATGGGGGGCGCAGTGTGGACATGCCAAATTGGCAGTTTCTGCAAACACGTAGATTCGCGCAAAAACGCGACCTTCCTGCACCTTACAGAGTATTTGCCTCTCCTTGCGCGGACTGTGGGCGGGACCTCTGTTGCCCTATTCACCGTGGCTTTGCGGACGGGCCCACGCTAGCTGCTGAGATAGGTGGTTCACCATAGTCGATGCCTTGACGCACTCACTTCTGCTGATCTTTTAGCCTCTCAGGCCAACCCGTAGTTTCGCACAGGTAGCTAGCGAGAAAATCCCATGCCTGCTCATAGGCTTCCGTCAGCTGAGGCGGGCATGGATCCTGGAGGTCCTGCCAAGTGAGACGCACACGGCTGAATCGGGAATGTGACACACAGTTGAGTTTGGCGTGACGATTCAGCGCCCAACACCCATTAACTTTTGGTTGTAGCAACATGAGTAAAGCCTACTATGGGCCTTACTATATATATATATATAACCACTATGAAACCAAGTAGTAAAAAAGCAACAACAAAAAGGCGCGCTGCTCAATTACGCTGCAAACATGTTGAAGGATTGAATGGGGCAGGGTGAAGTCGCCGTCTTGATCCAAGGCAATCTGAAACTCGGCAATGTCCCTAGTATGAACATAACAATTGCTGGAGATGCTTGGCAAAGAACTACAACAAAGTGAAACCAGGGCCGTCCGAGAAACGGGTTAAAAACTATCTGAGTCTTGGCCACACCGATGTTTGGCTCCAACGGGGCGCGGATTCAAGCCAAAAAAACAAGTCGCCCGTGTCCCCCTTGCTCCTCGCGAAAACAGGGGCCTATCAAGGGACCCCCCACTTTGAAAGGCTACACAAGGGTGTCGTTCTTCGTTCTTTTGAGGGTGCCTTGCGGGTTGATGTTGAAAGAAAAGCAAAGAGAATCCAACCATTTAGTCCCATTTTTTCAGGGCGCCCTTTCTGGGTTAGTTCAAAGGGACACCAACGTAAACCAGCATTTTTGGGGTTCCCCGAAAAAGACAGACCAAAGTCAGGGGTTGCACCCCAGCCTCAGTGGTGGTCACCAGGCAAACGTCTGCAGAGGCCGCTGCACTGAGGAAGCCGAGGTTCCGCAAGTTCCTCTCCACCTTCGGAACTTGTCGGGAGGCCACATGCGATTTCCATTGTGCCAACTAGCAAAGGTCTGCCTCGCCAGAAATAGAAATTGCAGAAGAGTGGATCCATGAGTGGGGAACTATACTACATAGATGGATGGGTCAAGAAACAAAACAGCACGGTGTTGCTACTTGGACCCCAAGTGGCCCGGAGCAACGAAAAACAACTACCGCCTCGAAACCACGCGCTTTGGAGCCATCGAATCGTGTAACCATAGCCTGCCTGGTACTCGATACCATACCTCTCCTTCAGGTTTGCGACGTTCTGCTGCAAAGGCGCGTAGTTCCTGCATTCTTCCAGAAGCTCCTGGCTCCAAGCGCCAAAGATGCGGGCATGGGTAGTGAGGTGGCAAAACAGGTGGGTACGTAGGCAGGTATGTGGGCTGATTGAAAGAACACACGGTGGGCAAGTATGCATGTCACAATGTGTGCTGGCATGCCTGGCATCTACGCAAATGTATGCGTGTATGTCTGTATGTCTGCATGTCTGTATGTAGGTCCGTCGGCCTGCATGTCTGCATGTCTGTATGTCTGTCTGACTGTCTGACTGTCTGCAGGTCTGTATGTCTGTACGTAGGTCTGTATGTCAGCACGCCTGTATGTATGTATGCATGCATGTATGATTTTCCTACATGTCGGCAAGTAAAAGTATATGCACATACGTGTATGCACTTTTGTATGTCTGCCTGAAGCTGTCTATCTGACTGTCTGTCTGTCTCTGGCTGTCTCTGTCTCTGTCTGTCTGTCTGTCCGTCCGTCTGTCTGTGTGTCTGTGTGTCTGTGTGTCTGTGTGGCAGGCTGTTTGTTTCCGTCTGTGTCTGCCTCTGTCTGTCGTGCATGCCTGTTTCTGTATGCCTCAGTCTGCCAATGACACATGTATAAATTAATCTATGAATGCATTTCGCATAAAATACATGCACAAACTCACAAATGTATCAATGTGCTGCTTGTATGAATGCGTGAAGGGGTTAATGTATGGATGTATGGATGCATGGATGCATGGATGCATGAATCTAGGACTGTACGAATGTATGAATGTATGCATATACGGATGCGTTTGCGTGTGAATGTATGAATGTAATGCATCTATGTGTGTGTACGTGTGTTTGTATGTATGTATGTATGTATGTATGTATGTATGTATGTATGTATGTATGTATGTATGTATGTATGTATGTATGTGTGTATGTATGTATGTATGTAGGCAGTTAGGTAGGTATGTGCTTATGTAGGTACCGACGTAGGTAGGTATGTGTCCGTCTGTCTGTCTATGTGTGTGTGTGTATGTATGCACGTACATCTGTATGTATCTCTCTGTGTGGCAGTATTTCTCAGTCTGCGTGTGTGTGTCTGTCTGTCTGTATGCATGCAGGTGTGTGTGTGTGCTATGTATAGTACATAGTGTGTGCTATGTGTTAGGTATGTGTTGTATAGGTTGCAGGTGATGAATGTATTGTATGTGTGCAATAGAACATAGTGCAATGCACATGTGCTCTAATGCAATGTAATGCAATGTAATGTAGTGTAATGTAGTGTCATGTAATGTAATGTAACGTAGCGTAATGTGGTGCAATGTATGTACTGTCTGTAATGTATATGTCTGTTGTAGGTACATATGCCTGTATGACAATACGTGTTTTGTCTGTGCGTCTGCATGACTGACTGTCTGCATGTATGTATGTATGAAATGATTCAATGAATGAATCGAAAAAAAAATGAATGAATGAAATGAGTTAAATCAACGAAAACAACGAAAACAATAAAATGAATGAGTTAAATTCATCTCTGAATGCACAAATGAATGCATGCGGGCATGCAACAAATCCTGAAAGGATGAAGTAAATAAAGACTGAAGTATGAAATCATGAATGAATGAAATGAATGAATGAATGAATGAATGAATGAATGAATGAATGAATGAATGAATGAATGAATGAATGAATGAATGAATGAATGAATGAATGAATGAATGAATGAATGAAATGAAATGAAATGAATGAATGAATGAATGAATGAATGAATGAATTAATGAATGAATGAATTAATGAATTAATGAATGAATGAATGAATGAATGAATGAATGAATGCATGACTGAATGAATTAATTAGTTGATGAATGAAACAAATAATGAATGAATTAATAAATGAATGATTGAATGAATTGCTGGAACGAACAAACAAACAAACAAACAAACAAACATACAAATAAACAAACAAATAAACAAATAAAAAAAAACAAACAAACAAACAAACAAACAAACAAACAAACAAACAAACACACAAACAAACAAACAAACAAACAAACAAACAAACAAATAAACAAACAAACAAACAAACAACGCACGAATGAATGGATGGATGAATCTAGAAATAAAACAATGAATCACATAATCAATACTTGTATAATGAATGTATGTATGTACGTACGTGCGCAGGCATGTATGTATGGATGCATGCATACACGCATGTATTTGTGGATGACTGACTGACTGACTGCCTGACTGACTGACCGACTGACTGACTGAACAATTCATGAAGGAACGAATGAAGGGAAGGAACGAATGAATGACTGACCAAATGAACCGATATTCATGAATGTATGAATGTACCTCTGCATGCGCGCACATGTGCAAATGTAGGTAGACGGGCATAGTCATGCGTGCGGCTTCGCTCCAAGGCTCCTCAGCGGTGCTCCCAGACATGTCAAGGAAGGCTTGCCTCAGTCCCCCAAACGCCCAATCTGAGCTTTGCTTGAAGATCTCAACTTTCGTGCAAGAGTGGGAAACATTCATCTCCTCGTGCTAGGATACTGCAGTTACGGATTTGCACTCCTAAGAGAAGCCTGCTTCCATGTCGCGCATCCACTTTGCCATCTTTGTGACACACTAATGAAGCACCATCAAACACCGCCTACTATGATTTGCACGAGAAAGCCAGAACAAAGTACCGTGTTGTACACTTCGTAGGGAGCCTGGACCTGGATATTTCTGCTTGAGTCGCGCTAATGTAAGACAAACACCTGACCCCGATGATGTTGAATCGTCTATCCGCCTATCCTATAGACTTCCTAGTCAGAAAAAGGGCGCCAAGGCCGCTATGGGAGAGGAAGGTCGCCAAGCGGCATGGTGAAGGCCATGCTGCCAGGCCCGGCAGTGGTGAGGATCGCCACTTTTGGAAGCTTCAAGAACTCTGCTGCGTAGGCCGCGTCCTGTGTGCACAAGCCCCCATCTGTGTTCGTCCTCTCACCATGACCGCAAAAGGATGCAGAAGGGATTTCGAGGAATGTCTCTAAGTGAGATGCCTTTTGGCATCTTAGGATTGCAGGTCGCACTTTCGCTAAGGCTTGGAAGCGGCCAGGAGCCTTGCGCAGGAAAACACACCATTAGACCTGCCCAAGCATACGACCTTGCTGCATCCAAATTGGATATTTCTATTCGTATGAAAATATAACGTGGCGTGTGCACAACCCACAAACACATCGGCATCGAGGAATACAGATCCTCAAAACGACACTGAAAAGGGACAGCACAAATAGAGCTCATTGCTCGGAGATGTGAACATTCTATGAAGAAGCGCCGTTGGCCTTTTCCACGATTTGCAATGCAATAAGGTCACGAGTCGTTGAACTGAAGACCAGCGCCCTTGTTTGTCCCAATGTAGATATCGATATGAATTCCTTTGGGGATTTGTCACGTGCGACATGGAAGGGATATCCTGTCAAGTGTGCAGTGAGGACCCTTGTGACGTGGTCGGCGTGCACCTCGCCTCGTTAGAAAGACGACTGCGGAGTTGCAACGAACTACATCCACAAATGAAGCGCTGCAAAGAACAGCAAAACCTCAACAAACATAAACCAAGTCGTGTTGGTGAGCCAGGGCTGCCCCGAACATGTACAATGGTATGGTAGTACTAGCTCTTAAGTAATGCTCATGTGCTTGGTCATGTGCTTGCAGTTGTCTGTGTTGCGGTTTCCGGCATTTTTGAAGTGTGTGTGCTTGCGTTGATGCGGTTCTTACTGCTTGTTTGTGTGCTGTGGAGAATATTGCTTGTTGCTGTTGCTGCTGCTGATGCTGTTGCAGTTGCAGCTTCAACTGCTGTTGCATTTGCAGTTGCTGTTGCAGTTGCATTTATTATTCCATTTGCTGTCGTTGCTGCTGTTGCTTTTGCTCTTGCTGTTGATGTTGCTGTTGTTGTTGCTGCTGCTGCCGCCGAAGTCGTCGTCGTCATTGCTGCCGTTGCTGTTGTCATGCCTGCCACTGTTGCTGTCGCTGCTGCGTCCCAGTTCTAACCAGGCACCGCTGGACACATTCTGCGGAGCCCCCAGCCTGGCAAAGCAAAGGGCAGTAGGCCACCGCATCAGGCTGCAGCTGCTGTAGCCAGCGGATGCACCCGGGAAGCTGCAGCTCCAAAGAGTAGCAGGACAGCTTCATGAACCCCGCCTTGGGCCAAGATCAGCCCACAAGTCAGCCCCCCCCGCAAAAAAAAGGAAAGAGATTGGTTTCCTTTTGGATTTTCCTGTCAACCAAACTGAAAAGGGTACCTTGCAGGATTGACACACCCAAGTGGATCACAAGAAAGGATTGAACTTGTGGAGGGACTTCGTGCTTCGTAAAGGGGGAGAAAGCTAAAACATATGGCCATCGAGAGTAATCCAGTGCATTGCCAGTCTCTCTCTTTCGCTCTCATATAGAAACAGTGACCAAATCAGCACTCAAGCAAAGAGTCCATCAGGGTAGCACTAGTATGAGCGACTAGCCTGTGGTGTTGGACCCTCACAAAATGCAGGATGCGAGGTTTTAAAAAGGTGAGGGAGTGAGATTTCAAGTGAGTGGGAGACATACGGCTCTTGCCCACACGCTAAATGAAATCACCCTTTGCTGCGAGCCATTGATTTCCACTTGCAAAACATGCTTGCATTCAATTCACAAAGCCGCAACATTCAGTACAATCAAAAATGCTCATCAGACATGTGGTCGTGCCTACCTTATTCGATGCCATGGGATCACTGAACAAGGGACATCTTTTGTGGTCGATTTCAGCCAAGAACCCGCCCCAAAAAGCGGGTAGGACAGGTAGCTACTGAGGAGGTGGGACGGGTCATTTCTCATTGGAAGAAGACCCTGCAGGATGAAACGTGTCATCAACACAGGCGATCAAGTATATGCATACATGTTGTACATATAGTATATTAAATACATATATATATATAATATTATATATGCCGCGTTGCTGCTTTGGTTTGAAGAGGAAGCTCAATGGATTACGGAGCCTAAAACATTAGGTGTTAAGGAAGAAGGTAGAGGTGTTTGTTTTTGCCTCGGGCTGGTGTTTCCGGCCTAGGGTTGCCTGTTGGCTCTGATTCGATGACAGTTGGGAGTTGCTCTGGGCTGGTTTAACTACGGATGATTTTAAGCTGGCTTAGATCTTACGGCGGGTCTTGGGTTGGTTTGGGGCGTATTTAGGCTCAGCGAAGGACTGACATCCAGGCTGCTGTTGGGCGGATTTAGGGCTGACTTTAGGTGGATTTGGAGTTCACTTGGAGAAGATTTGTCTTAGGTGTGCTGCTGGTTTAGCAGTGGCATTGGGTTTGCTGTAGCCCAAAACTCACGTAACCACACCCCAAAGCAAACCTTTGACACCAAAGCCCTAATGGAAACTAAACACCCAAGTCCGAAAGGAGTAGCCTCCAAATCAAAGCAGTCAATTGCGAGCGAGGACAAGACCCGACAGTCATTGGCTGAGACAAATTCGAAACATCAAATCAGTCCTTGTTTTCCCCCCGTTGGCCCATTAGTTTGATGCTGCTGCGTGGCCAGCATGGACTCATTCTCCAAGCCCTGCTCCTTCTTGAGAGCGCTCGTGGCCTTAGAGGGTGCGACGTGCCAATAGCACGGTCCTGAAAAGAACCTTCCTAGATTCCACGGGGCAAAATAGTGATCTGGTTCTGTCATTCATTCTGTGGGCATCCAATCCGAATGATCCCCGTTGCACTGCAAGGTTAAACATGTAGTGCGGCATAGACCCTGGATACAAGCCACCACCCAGAAAAAAGAAGAAGAAAAAAAACATGGGCAAGACTGCCTCGAGAAAACAGGACAAGACACAAGCAAGCAAACTGACATATTATATGATGTGTTTATTTGTTGACATTACACACAATATACAAATGATTTATGCCTGTGTCACAACTTATGATGAAACACATGATTTAATGAATCCAAGCCAGTCCCAGCCACTCCCATCAGATCCTCCTCCCGATTCTCGTAGAGCTCTGATTCGACCTCCAGCTCATTCCAAAACTTGGCCCCGGTGTCCTCAATGGCCGACCTCATCTGCTCCCGCGAGAGGTAGTGCACCTGCCCGAGCCAAACTTCCCAACATAGCTGCCAGTGGCAACGTGGCGCTTCGCTTACTTCTTACTCGACATCTTCCCCAATGTAAAGACAAACGGAGCAATCCCAGCAGGATGAGGTTCCAGGCGGGTTTCTTGCCTCAAACCGAGACCCTTCAGATGTACAATCCAGCCATGCCTCACATGCACATCACAGTCTGCGAGACTGGTGTATGGCCACTGAATGCCACTAGATCATGTATTCAAGAAAGCCTATGAAGAATTCCCCTTACTCCCAAGCTCCAATCTCTGGTCAACCAGTTTTGCAATTGTGGCAGGTGACGAAACCTTTGGTTTGCTCACGAACTGAACAGCTTCAGCGGCCTCATGGCCCTGCTGTACCAAGCGTCGCGTCACTGCCAACGAGGGGTTGATGTGTCCGGAGGCACAGCCGAAGGCGAAGGCGAACCGGAGAGGCTCCATGATTTCGATAGGGGAAAGGGAGGTGCTGAGTACAGTGATTGAATTGAGCCTTGCTTTGAGTATGACACATGTTAAATGGAGAAGAAAGGAACTGGCCGACGTGAATAGACGCAATCGCCACGCTTGCTCAGGATGCTCTGCAGGCAAGATGTTCTTGTCCCCCTCAAATTGAGTCCAATGCCAATTGCTGCTTGTGTTTTCTCGAAACATGCGAGTTATCTGCACAAGGTAAGCTTGGCAAAATGAGATTGACTCAACGACGCATGACCTGCTCTCCGCTTACGAGACTGGTAGAGACAAATCTTGCCCATCAGCAAATGGGGCAAACATGCCTAGACTTCCCATACCAAGTTGTGCGAATGTCATGAGGGGCCGTATGCGATAGCCAAGCCGCCGCTCACGGGCCATCCGGCTGTGCCCTGGCAAAGCGGCATTGGAGGTTAGAAGGTACCTAGAAAATATTTTGCCGGCAAGGATTAATGCCCACACACACATACGCACACGCATGCGCCCCCCTCTTGAAGGATAAAGGAATTCTCAATTGGAATGATGTGAAGGAATAACAGTGTAACTGAATGCCTACTGCTGCGAGTATGTAATTTCCATCAAGCCCAGTCAGATGATGATTCTGCATCATCTTGAAGCAGCTGCCCAAACCTAGCCTCATTGCTGTGATCAACTAGTCCAAATCAAGCAAATACTTGTGTGGTGGACGAGCTAAGTTGGTGCCAATGCAAAACAATACGCTTCTCGCGGCGATTATGGCACATGCGTCAATCAATAGCATCTGCAATGCTAAGTCTTATCATCACTCGGGCGCTCAAGTTGCAAATTGCCGAGGCATGATTCGCAAATCACGATAATTCAACGCATAAGTTGTATTGTTGATGACGAGTTGTTCCAATGTCAAAACTGAATTGGCAAACCAAG
>CAUJNA010003860.1:1102519-1132519 GCA_963377175.1 Effrenium voratum
CCAAGGCAGTTTCCACCACGGGATCTCATTGTTGCTTCACTCCCGCCACCACACTTCCGCAATTGGTCTGCTTCCACAAGCACTTTGCCATGCAGCATACTAATACGCAGCAATCACATAATATGCCGCCTTGTGCGGCAAGGCTACCCTGAGCTATCGCAACTCCTGTGTGAAGCATTGTTTCCTCATGCTTGCAACATCCGATCCTATTGATGTCAAAACCGATCAAGCTAGTGAAAGTCATGCCAAGGCAAAGCAGTCGATTACATTTGCAGTCGGAGCCTGGACAGGACCTAGGCCCAACGGCGGCGTCCCAAGGGAAACCCAACACCCAATGTTGCCTGAAGTGAAACCAGACTTGTCCTGCAAAGATTTCACATTGCAAAGTGGCCCTTCCCATCCCAAATATGAAGGGAAACACTTCTGACTTTGACAACCCTTGAAACAGGAAGTCTGGTAGGTCCTGGACAAGAAGCCTTGTTAGAAATTTGGGTCACAGTGGCCAGTTGCAAAGTGAAACAATGATAATTCAGCCGCTATTTGCAAGACTGCTTAATGGGATTGCCGACCCGGTGGCTAGCTTGCAAAAGCTGAACTGACCACTTGTGGGCTTCGAATGTGTGGCACGAACAGAACAAGTTGGGTGACCCTAAATCGTTCTACCAAATGGCGTCTATCTCATGGTTTCTAACACATGGGTTCTAAATGGATTCCAGGATGCGCACACTTGTCCTGTCAAGCGATCGGGATTCGATTCGCCAATCAACGAATCCAGCGCTGCTTCCGTGCTGGGCCCGAGGCTCATGGAGTGCTCCAGGCCGAAAGGGTTCCCCAAGGCGAAGACCTGCCGCGGCTTTCTGGACTCTTTTCCATTTTTTCAGCTTCCCTCATTCTTTCTGGACTCCTTTTCAGCTTCCCTCTGATTGATTGGTTTCGGATTTGAAACCCCTCCTTAACCACCAAACCACAAAATAAATTTAGAGGGAAGCTGAGTTTTCTTTTGGAAATCCCAAAGGGGAAGGCCAAACAACAAATGTGATCGATCGATATTTGAACATGTGGAGTCGACGAAAGAGTGGGAGTCGGAGCAAAATTGAACTTTCAGGCTTGTTCATATGCCATGACAGGGCAGCCGGAAGCCGCTAGTCAGTGGGAAAGCGCTGCTAGTTTCAAATGGTTGGCACAGCTAACCCAATGATAATTTGCGGACACAGTAATTACGGTCACAAATCAAAGCATCACATCTTCCAACGCCATTTCGGCTACACCTGGCTCAGCACTCTGGTCAGGGCAGGGGCAAAGCAGGCCCTTGAAAGCCAAACAGGAATCGCTCCGAAGCCATCAATTCAACAGAAATAGCCACTGCCTGCAATCATGCAAGCCTCCAAGCCATCTTTGCTACGCGAAGTATATGCTCATTCTGTAGAATTGTCTGAACAAATAATACGCTTCATCAGTGTCTATGTATCATCTCACACGAGCTATTAGTTACCAGGTTCCCACGAACACATTGTATCCATTAAAATTGGATGTAGACGGCACTTCAAAGCTGACCGAACGGCCTCCACACAATCACAAGCAGCATCTTAGCATTTGCGCAATGAACCTGCGATCGTGCCTGGTACATGCCGAGATCGCAGAGTCCACAGGGGTCAAAACAGGTGGTGCCTTGATTACCTAAATGGGACATTCCGCTCGCGCGACAAGTCTCAAGGTTTCCGTGTTGAACTTCTGAACCCCCCCATTTGCAACAGGGGAAATGCGTCTGGGGGACAAAGTCTCTTCTCTGACCCTTGGAAATCCCCGTTGCCAAAACAACCAAAGGTCCAAGAAGGTTCACCAGGAACCGCAAGAATCCAATGTGGCCGTCGCCTCCTGGCCGGGTTTCAGCTGCGTGGAGGTGCCGCGATCCAAGGGCCGCATCAGCTCGGACATCTGGCCGCTGACGCATCGGATCGACACGCGAGTGTTGGACTGCCTGACACCGAAGGAAGATGTCCCATTCGAGAAAACAGGCAATGGCTAATGTGGCGCGGCATCATGGAACATGCTTCAGAACGTTCCAATCCTCTACGTCGGAACCCCAGTCCAAATGACCAGCAAAGCCGAACAGTGAGAGACCCAGCACAACCATCCAACAAAAGAGCCCAAAGCGTGTCCTCAAGGACAATGCAGCGGCTCATGTTCGATAATCAAAATATGCCACAAAAGAATCTAAATCGGCTCAACAAGACATCTTGCACATGACGCCTCTGTTCTTGGTTGGGAACTAACATCTGCTAACCTGCAATTACTTATGTTTTGATACCGTCGCAAGTGCCTTCAACCAATAAGTCGGACTACACAAAGAACATTGACATCCTCCAAGTCAATGTCTAGCTTGGCAGCAAAGCTGCAGGCCAGACAGCATCAATAGAGATCAAGATCTGAACAAAGCACAGGCCAAAGGCTGCTTGCATCTTGGTTCAATGTAAGTATACCATAATTTTGCTAAGTACAGATAAGGTCAAGGTGGAGTGTGGCACACCATAAATCCCTGCGTGCTTTCCTTGTTGCTTCCTGCTTCCACTTGGGTTCCAGACATTGTTTGTCCTGCATCATCAGCATAAGTGGGCAGCAACGTGGCTCATTATTGCATCTATCAATGCAGCAAGTCTGTCCCACTTAGATACCGAGAAACATCAACATGCATGGCAGTTGTTCGCAAGTCAGTGCAGTTTCAAGTTGTCCAGTAAGTATCCTGACGATGACATGGTTTATCTAGAATGCGAACCCAGTCTAAGCCATTTGTTGACTCCCAAACCACGAATGGGATGTAGAATTAGGTTTGTTGATGAAACTTGAGCTTGAAACCGGTCCTGCTTTGTTTTGGCACCAGAAGGGTGGGGAGTCGCATCACATGCCGGCGCCACGCTTTCCTCGCCCCTCACTTGCAAGACGGCAATGTCCGACAGCGGATCTGCACCCACCACGTAGGCGCCTAGGGCGCAACACTTGGTGCACATGCAAAGGCCAACGTAAAACATCCGAAGAAGGCTCACCTATACCTTGAAAGCTGGGCTCTCAACGACCTCAAGTTTGTTTGCTTGAATCCACCCCACAGCATCGCAGACTAAACCAAGACTTTTCAGGCAATGGCACATTGCTGCACATAATGTGTGTCGCATGCTCAAGAACTTGCAAAGTGAAGTTGAGCCTGATCAGAACAGACTACACATTTCCCACTTAGAAAGCAAGAAGCTAACACGGCAAGCGCAAGCATGGGTGCCGACATCACTCTGATGATATAACAACGGAGCACCTAGCATGGCATGTAGTGGCACACAACTCAAACTGCTGCACATGTCCAGATTACTTCTGTGTCCAAGGATGCCTCCTTTAGCTCGGTTACACTGCTGAGATCACCTAGGATGATGCAATGGAACATCGCCGTCCCGTTGAGCTGCCCTCGCAACCCCACATGTCTTGAGCCGCATGTGTTTCACTCCGGCGAGCCAAGCCATGTTGGCTTGAGTGGCGGGAATGGCTTACAAAGGGCCGGTCGGCCAAGTGGCCGGTATGGCTCAATGCGAGCCATTGAGCCAGTAGTCGCAGGCAATTGCCATTTCTTTCAGCATGACTTGTCCCGTTGTCGGGCAGTCAGCCGCACCTCGTAGCAAAAGTGCAACACTAGGGTAAGACTTTTCACATGTTGAACATAATTCTCATTGATCATTAGCCGTACAACAGTCCCCAGTTCAAGTTGACCACGCATAGAAAGCAATCGATGCCAATTAAAGAAATAAGACTGCACGCGCTCGAAAATTGGTTCCGGTGGTCTCATGGAGTGACCGGTAGGTGTTGGCTGTACAGCCTAGAGATCCCACTCATCCACCTGCATCCCTCAGCGCAGGCACTGGAGATCATGCCCCACCTGACGAAGGCAACTTGGCAGCTTGAGGATGGGCAGTGTCACAACCTTTGATCCTTCACCTTATTCTGATTTTGAAACAAGGCTCGGAACTCTGGCTTGTAACACTATCGTCCGAAATCAACAAACATGGTACGCTCGAGTGACAAAAGCGCAAGCTGACTCACCATTATCGATGCACACAAAGACATTTGCTGTGTGGAACTCCAAAAAACAACATGTTCGAATTCCAATTATGAAGTGGCCCAAAAATACTTCGGTTTGACTCCTTGACTCTGCCCATTGTAGATCTTGGTGCCGGCACTCACGGTAAAGCACAATATGTTTGCGCCATCCAGGGTTAGCTTGGGCCATCTTGTCCTTCTAGAGTGGTCGCGCAAATGGCCTCTGGTAGGGGCTTGGACGGCATGCCATAGGGATTCGCGTGCTCGTTGACCTCATGGACGCGCCACTCACACTGGTCAAGCGTGTGGGAGGTTGTATGCATGGTCCCTAGCAAGGGCCTCCTTGAATGCTGGACCGAGGGGAAAACATCATCCCAATCATGGCCCAGATTCGGACAAACACCAAGCGGTGCACATCCTGCACTTATTGCGGGCAACTCGAGCAATGACAGGCCTCTGCTCCATGGGTCTAAGGCTTTGCCCGCGCTTAATTGCCAGTCTGTTGCCGCCTGTTCACAACAAAAAGCCTCCTGCTGATTCTGCGTACATTGGCCCGTCAATATCCACGTGTGGCAAACCAAAACTGGCCGGCCTGCACTAGTAACCTGGGCCAACAGAATGCAACAGAATGCCAGTTGCGTGCCCTGTCCGGGTGGTGCACGCAAAGATTCCAGAGCTTTGCTCGGGAAGGAGCAACCCACGAAACCCTCAGGTGGGGACTTGGCTCGCACAGCTGGCTGGCACAGGACGGACAAGGGGACCTGCACATTGATTGCAAGGGGCTAAACTATTGCCTAAATAAGTTTACTCGCAATGTCAAGGAAACTTGGAGAAGTACCCAACCCTATTCTAATCATTTAGCCCATTCTGGTTAAGTTGTGTCTCTGTGTTGCTGTGTTGCTGTGTTTGTCTGTTTTGGGAACCCCTTCCTTTAGGTTCAATTGGGCAAAAGGCAAAAGGCAGAAGGCAAGGCCATGTACCCAGTGGGGTACCCAGTGGGGTACATGGAAACCTCCGAGGCGCGAGGGCACCTTCCCGGGGCTTCTGCAGCAAGGCGAGGCCCGTCCAAGCGGAGGCGGCAAGGTGGGGGTAGCGGTAGTAGGTCCAGCCGATGCCTGAGGTTTCGGCACGGCGAGCGTCTAGCCCAGCTCAATTCAATGGATCTCCACTTAAAAGGGATGTCGAAAGCCCGTCGGTTTCGCAAAACTGAGAGTGTTTGAATGTCCGGGTGCTTGATGATGGGCATTTTCTGCAGCAGGCCTCGAGCTCAATGTGTTGGTGCATCCATCTGCACAGTGATTAGTCGTTAGGTCAGTGTCCTGTCTGGTTATCAACAGAAACTCTGAGTTGTGCCAACCTGGGCTAATGAGCCCGAATGCTCAACTGACAAGGCGGACTGCTGTCATTCTATCCTCAAGCGGCAGAAGGCCTTTCAACAGGCCTCGTAACTTCAGCTTGCACGCTTGATCACGTCCGTCAAGACCAGCCTGTGTCAGAACCGCCAGGAAAGGCTGCCTTGTGCTCGTTTTGCTGCCAGGCCTGGCCAAGAAAGAACCGACCAGACCATTTCGCCAAGCAAGCTGCTTGGACCGCAATTCTCCCGAGTCTCACACATGTTTCTAGACTGAGCGAGCGCTTGATGCTCGCAGAATGTGAGCCTAAGCAACCTTCCGCCTTATTCAGGGAGGCCACTAGGCCATGCCCCCCAGAAGCTGCTTTGATCTCACAAAAATGATAGTACAAATGCGAGGATTTGCACAGGGCGGCCGCAGCAATAAATCCTCACAAGCTATCTGGGACCGTAGAGGATCCCTCTTATGGCGTGGTGTAAAGAGCACCTCGGTCTTACAACCGTAAAACAGCCGATAGTCCGCTCTTGCTATCCCGTGCAAACGGACGGTCGAAAGCACATGTCCATCTCGCGCCTGGAAGTTGCCCCCAAGCACCGAGGCTGGAACAGTCCCGTACCTCACAGGATCCAACCCGTAGGACCCGTCACGTGTAGTGCGGTTCGCTCAGCGTCCGTGAAGCAAGTTGTCGAACAAGTCGACATCACGTTGACAACGTCGCAGGTGATGCAGGCTGTGTCGTGGTGTGACAGCAAAAACGAAGGCTCAACATGCTGGAATGCCAGTCAGTCTGGATTGACTTCCATCAAAAGGTAAGAGTCTGAAGGTTCCAACACTTCTGCATTCAAAAGGCTTGAAGTGGCTCTCATCAAAAGCAACTCCAAATATATGACTTTGCCTAGAGCGGCAATAGGTCCCACCAGCCAAGTCTTATCAATGCTTGCCACATTTGCTCGGTGGTTGGCACATCAACTTGGCCCCGGGCTTTGGGTCGGGTGATGGGCCATCCAGGTGGCAACAAACCATTAATTGTACAGTCAACCTCCTTCAACACGCAGGTGTTTTTTTCTATGCCCGTAAGGTTTGCCCCTACATGAGCTAAAGAAACACACGGTACATGCATGAACACCTTGGTTCAATTCAGAGCTGACGTCACCACAATAACTTGACTTTTCGCCTGCTCACACCCCAGCAACACATAGCAACACTGAAATATTGACTATGCCAGAAACAGCAATCCGCACACATTGCGACCTACTGTAGCACTGGCAACACAAACAACTAAAAGACACAACCACAACAAACACAAATAACTGAACATCCAAAAAACCAAGACCTGCTCGATTCTTCCCAGGGCGGGGGGGGGGGGGGCCATAAGCCGCCCAAAATTTGGGCGCCTGCTCTGCACATCACGCGCACGTATCCAGGAGATACAGCAGGGACCGGCGAAGCTGCCGCAAAGCCGCCGCCAAGTTGAGCCCTGGGATTCCTTCCCCATACCTCAGCGCAGCACATGGGTTCCTGTTTCATAGAAACCAGCTACATGAACTTCAAAATTATTGCCAAATATCGCCCAACAAGAACAAGGATTTCCAGTAGCAGTTCCTCTAGCTGGTTTCTTAGTGTTTGTTGAAAAAAGGGAAACCAAAAGGAAGGAAAACAAAAAAATCAGGGGTCCCCGCTCGTTGACACATACTGACAGTCGAAGAACTGGTTCGAACCCCAACCACAGTGTACGCGAAACAGAAGCAATCGTCAAATAACGCAGCGAGCGGCTTCTCATCAACACCAAAGATGCATGAATCGTGTGTGCCTTTTGGTTTTGCTTTAAGATTGGCGAGATCCCTGTTCTTAACCCCAATGATATCTGCACATGCTCCTTGCGGCTGCGGTCCACTGGGTGTGTTTGCCGCCCAAAGGTCATGGTGGCCATTGTATGAAACAGCCGTATTGCTGCGCAAAAGGAGACAAAAGGCTAAAACAAAAGGAAAGCTGGTCACTCCCGGATATAATAATTGATTCAAGAGTCGCAAAAGGCTAAACAAAAGCGTAGGGTGAAGAGAGTAACGTTAGACTTCCTTTACTCGTACAAACTTGTTTTTTTCAGGATCTTGTGATTGTTTTAGGGGGTCCTCTACTATGGACAGTAGTTTTGCCGGAAACAACGCTGGACAAACTATGGGCAAACAACTTGGCAAACAAGTCGGGCAGACAAACAGGCAAACAAATCTTGGCAATGGGAAATCATTTTCTTGAAGTGGTCCCCAAACCATCACATTCAAGATAACTTCTTTACACAAAAGTGCGGGCAAAAAGTCACACAAAGGGGGGGTGCCCACAAGAGCCCCTGATCCTCTTTAGTCTGACTGGTTTGGGGTCCTCTTTAGTGTCCAACTGGTTTTGGGGGTTGCTGAAATTCGGTCCTTGGTAACACTAAAGCAGAATTGGCAATACTAAAGTAAGTACTGGGAATCGGAGTGCCAAACCCCTCCAGCTGACTGGTTCCACTGTTCAGGGGGGGGGGGTTCGCCTTAAATATTGTCCAACATTACTTGGACGCTCGAGCGAATCGATATTGATGCCATTAAGCACGTCCACTGCCGTGTGTGTCAAAAGCCCAAACATGCGCAGCTTTCCGATTGGCCTCTTTAAACCAAGGCAAAAAGGGCATAATCAGAAAAACAACAACCGCAACTGTTGACAACACTGCCAGCATCCGAGCTGGGGTCACACTCCACGAGCTAGGCTCATGATCATATCTCTGCGCACTAGGAACCTTGGCAAGGCTTGTCTACAATACGTTAGCAACACATTGCCGACTAGGCGAGCAAAGCTCTTGAGTACGGCGCGTTGTTGTAAAAGTTGCTTGTTTCGCCCGCAATTTTGGGAGTCATGTCCGTGATGAGTCCCCCGCAACTTCAGCGATCAGTCTTTTGGAGCTGGCCCAAATGAGCAACAGCACACTAGCCGGATGATATGGCTATAGGGAGCCGCCTCAAAAGTGGCTGTTGGACATGAATCCCTACCTAAATGATGTCCGCCCGAGGGTCCCCCAAAATGTACGCCGATACTATTCAGCCACTAAAACCGCTCCGTCTCTCTGGGCACCCAGGCTTCTGCTGGAAGATGGACAAGGCCATGACAGCTGAGGCCGTGGTCTCCCACCTTTGGAACATGATTCATTGCAACAACACGAAACAGCACACACACACACACACTCACCCCTGCAAGGCCGCTAACCAGGGGCGGTAAAAGCTAGACTCCGCAAACAGAGACACCTGGAAAACTGCAATGTCGGTTGCATGGCGATCCAAGGGGTCGCAAGAGTGCTTAGATCTCGGCATGACCAGCTGATATGCTGAGTGCCTGAACGAACACAACACGTTCAACAAAACAAAAAGAGTGACAACAACGTCCACAGACTCTAGGGCTTGGGGGTCAAAGGATTTCACTCCATACAGCAAATGACAAGCAGAAAAGGTCTTTGCCCGATAAACAGTCCCGCAAAGGTGAGATTCGCCTTCTAGGCAACAGTGGATGACACCTGAATTCAAACTTCACAGGATGGACGAACAATCGAAAGCACTGCCTGCGCCGCTGGAAGTGGAAGGGACATGCACAAATTCGGGGCTGCACCGTGATTTCGGACGGACTAGTTTTATGAAAAGACAAAAGCATACAATAAATTATAACTCGGGGCGGGGTCGTTGGGAAGGGGGTGTATTTCTTTTCTATGCTCACAGATTCGCTGCCAAGCCACTGCGCACCGTTGCCCCAGTTGCTGAAGCGCATGCCGTACACAAGTTCCAGCTCCTCTGTGGAGTTGCCAATGAGGTCCTCATGTTGGCACCAGTGCAGTGAGAAGGAAGTGGAAGCTGGTTCACTACCAGAGAATGTCAGAAATTGACGTCTGGCTGCTGCCATTCCAGCACCTCACAGTTTATCATAGTGATATCTCATAGTGATATGTCATAGTTATCATGATGTCTTATGAAACTGCGTCTGGCTGTTCAGCACTTCGCACAGCAACCAAACAACCTGGTCACGAGCTATTAGTCACAGCCGAAAACAAGCAGCCGCCACCACTGGAAAAGGGGCTGGCCACTGTTTGCACCGAGCATTCAAACTCTCGGTGTGTATGTGTGTGTGTGGCACACACACATATATTATATATATATATATGTTAGATTGTGTGTGTGTGTGTTTGTGCGTGGGCGTTCATACATGTGCATGTTTCTGTATGTGGGTTCGAGGGTGTGGTGTGGTGTGGTGTGTGGTGTGTGGGTGTGCGAACATTTTTGGGTGCGTGCGTGGGTGCGCGTGCGCTTGTGTGTGTGTGTGTTGCGGAACTTCACGTGTCTTGACACAAGGCAACCAGAGCTGACTCCAGGACGGTATACAAACTCCAAATTTGTGCTGTTGGTCACGAAAGCAGCTGGAAAGCCAATATCTTGTGTTGAGCTACTCAAGGTTTTTGCTTCGCACACAGACTCTCCTTGTCCAAGGAGAGCATGCCATCCTTCTCCACAGACTGCAAGGCTGCGGTCAAGGCTGCAACCTGACCAACGGAAGCAAAGACCAAACTGATTGCCACTCTACAGTGCAGCGTGCAAACTAAGCACCAAATAAACCTTCGCTTGGTGCCCTCTTGTCCAGAGTCACCTGAAGCGTTGTCCATGCACCGGACGCAACACTGACCCTGATTCAGTGCAACTTTTGGAGCTAGGTTGAACCGATTTGGTCAAAGTCCTTGTGTGGGTCAAGGTCTTCGGATCCCACAAATGAAATTCCTATAACGGGTTGCCTACGCCGCCCCCCCCCCCCAATTGCAGCATACAAGGTTGATGGCCTTCCCTACCAACCTCTTTTAAACGGGTCTTTTAGCAATGGCATCCCATATGCTCTCGTGAATTTGTAATACATTGTAAGACTTGCATCAACATCCAGGCCCAATGATTGCTTTGATGCGGAGGGCCTTCCGCTCCTTTGTCGGCTCGACTCCCGCCAGCACATTCCAAAACCTCAGTCACAATGTTGAGCATGAGCTTCACTTTTGTCTGTCAAATATGATTTTCTGAAAGCTCCCTACAACACACGGCAAGTATTGCAATTGATGCCTCAAACGCTACAGATTTTGCTGGTAATTGTAAACCCTCTGGCTCTGAGTGACAGCACTGATAGTCGGAAGCATGACAGCTGCCAATTTGCTGACAGCATGCTGAAGCGACGGGCTACGTGCCAAACAAAAAAAGGCTGGTCACCAACTGTCCAGTAAAGCGGGCCTACAATCCATTGTTGCGTCATCCGGCTGGCCTCAACAAATGCGTGCTCGAAGCTCAGGGACTCTGGAAAACAGCCCGCAACACCGATGAAAGTTCATCAAGTCGCTACGTTGGTCAAGCTTGACCAGCTTGCAAATTGAAATTGAAGGATCCTGCAGTGGGATTTCTATTGTGTTCTTTTACCAAATGATGGAGCCCGCCGAGAGGGGCGCGCCAACCACGCTTCACAACAGATCTCCATACCACAACACAATTTGCTCCTACCACGACATCGGAATGAATTGTCTTGCTATGGCAAAACCAAATATTACTCACGACAGGCACCTGACCTAGCAGGACCCGCTTTTTTGCGGAGATCCGTTTTTGTTTATCACAAATGCAGCCCTTCTAGACCGAAATCTACAGAGTTCAGTGCTCTGGGAACCTGAAGCCAATAGGCCTGAGGATGTTCGAATACAAATGAGCTCGCTTCAAGGTTCATTCCTCAGCGTGACACGAACCTATGCAAAAACCTGTGCCACGTGCAACTTGTAAAGTCTGCCCTGCCCGGTTCACTCCCGTGCACGTCTGCAAAAACCAAAGCAGGAACACTTCCTGCCTTCCTTCAGGGTCTTCAACATGTCTCTTCTGGTTCTTAGTGAATGCTTCCTTTATCACCCTCACTCGCAATTTCCCTTTGACCCCTGAAATCTCTTTGGTTTCCCTTGCTGTGTCCTTAGACCTCTTCAGTCGTGGCGCTGGGCATCTGCGGGGATTGCTGTCGGCCTGGGCGAGGAATCGCAGGGCACCTTGCCGTCCGTGCCCATAGAAAAGCTCTGCGGGTACCTGCCAGGCGAGTGAGGCGAGTGTGCGGGAATCTCCCTGTTGGTTCCCTAAAACAGGTGTTCTTGTTGGTTGGTTTCAGGGAAACCACAAGGAAACCCACCACGTTGCCCCCCCAAGCTTAAGACACCGACATTGTGTGCGTCCATCTCAAAATAGGGACTCCTCTTTGGAAGGTTTTGTCAGCTTGCCAATCAGGAAGCCAACCATCTGGGGGGGGGGTTCCTGAGTTTAGGCGCCCCGAATCTGCAATCCATCCTGGACTCCCAAGCAACATCCCTGTTGAATGGAACGAAGTTTCTCTCGGGAGCTTGGCAAGTAACATAAATGCAACCATCCCCATCGCATCTTTGATTTGGTCCAAGGTCAACTAGAGGACAACCCTACAGTACCCAAGCAAAATCACAGAAGTAGGGTGTCTCGAAATCAAAAAGCTATCCCTTTCCTTCCTTGGCTGTGATTTACTAAACACAGCTTCTCTGCCAAGCCTGCAAGTGGCTTCTCTTTTCTCCTGGGGCCAAGGGAACTGGACGGACATGTCAGGCGAACCGCTCGCCATCCAATGAGAACCGCTGCGTTTCCGGCGTTCGGCCTCTCGTTGTGGCCGAACATCTCTTGGACGAAGACACGGGCCCGGTTCGCTGCGTCCTCGTCCCCCAGGATGCGGGCCAGGGCAAAGACGTCGATGTTGTGCCTCAGTCACAGCGGGCCCAGGATTCGAGTCCAAAGACCAAGCAGGGGCTTGATTTGTTCGCCACTGGGCGAACATGTCAATTGCGGGCAAACTCGAACGGCAAGAATGGATGCCCTCGCATTGCAATCATTTGAACTGTTCAGTGGTTTAGGCAAGAACCTCGAACGTGCATGTCAGGATCTCATGATTCAACTACTAGCTGATTGGCGGCAAGGGCATTGGAGTCGCTGATGCACCTCATCAGCCTGTCTTCAATTAGGTTTGTCAAAGTCAAGCGGCTCCCTTTCGGCAAGTCTTTGCGTGGCTTCTTTGCACATGGCCGTTCGTTTCTGTCAGAGATAGGTCAATGCGCTGACGGGGGACTTCGGAATAGTTTCAGCTCTTCACTGGAGCTGTCATCAACCAAATTCAGACGCGGACAGTCGTTGGTAGCTGACGACTGCACACCCGCTTCGTATGGAGTTGCTCGTCGTTCAGCTAAAGCACCAGAATATGGCATTTGCCTGTGGGAAACCATGCGGTTGCACTGCGGTCCTTGCTAGAGGCCTGTAGCAAAGTGATGATGCCTTTGCTACTGCCACAAGCACAAAGAAGTGTTAGTGGCTAGCACGCGCTGGTGCCTAAAGAAAGACCGGCGTGTTTACTTGATTCTCGTGGCACTGCCTCTTACCCGCAGAAACTGTATTCTGAAAAGAACTCTACATGCATGTCCGGCTTTCAAGATGAAAACTGACAAGGTCTTTTGCCTGCGAAAACACTTCACCTGAACCCCAAAGAGTGCTCCGCTCAGTGACGGGATGAGGTTTCAGGGAGGCAATCGCAGCTTAGTGTGAAACACTGACGACATCTGTCACAGACGTTGTCCAGCATTGTATACTTGGCACGTCTCCAATTGCTTTGCCCAGAAAGCATCTCACGCACAAGCTTTGACAAGCTTCATTGGTTTCATCCCAATAGGCCCGAAAGCTGAACCCCAACATCACGGCCAAACTCCAATCCAGTGGCTCTGTGGAGCGGTAGTGGGCAGTGTAGGGCCTGCCCGGTGGATTGCTTGGGCAGCTGGAACGCAACGCCCCAAGAACAAAATGAAGCGTGGCACATGGAAGCTGGAGGTTGGGCAAAACTGAGGAACGGAACAAGGCCACTTAACATCACTTCAAGGGCCACGGAAGGGTGCTTGCTTCTCAGACACGAAAGTGATGCAAAGCACTCGCCACAAGGTTCTTGGTGAGGACCGGGGATCATCTCGCCTTTGCTGTTGATATCTCGTGTCCAGCCCTTTCCCAATATCACGCTGTGGAATTGACGCGTTGGAGCACATCAATGCTCCGAATTTAAAGCTACATTGGAAGGCAAAATTGACTGTGCAGTGCATTGGTTTCCCACCAAAACTCACAGCGGAAGCATGTTTCTGGGAGAGTTAATTTGCAATGAACATTGCAACCTTACTCCGAAGCACGACATGCAACGTGTCCAGCTTCCTATTGTGCACTACTTGTCTGAAGCCAGACATATTCACTTAAGCTTCCTAAATATCGCCCGAATTATATACATCATGAAAATCTCAGAACTGGGTTCGCCCAGGACATATTATTGGCCGCTAACCCCATCCAAAGCATTTTAAGCGGCCTTACGTGCTAAAGCAAATGATGCTGACAGCAAACAAAGGCTGCAATTCCTCCACACCAGGCACATGTTCTACATCGTTGTCCACGAGTCTGCCTTCCTCATGCCTTCAATGGTTGCCCTGCTGCCAGCTGACAGAATCGCCGGCAAATGACATTGTACGGGAGGTGGAAACAACATTTGGGCGGTGTTTTTGTTGGGTGGTCAGGGCCTACGCGCCTACGCGAGAGCCACGCAAATCCTCTGTGAATTCAAGGGGATGCGCAAGCCGCTTGCCGCCCCCTTTGCTACCTCGAGTCGAGCTTTGTAGCTCTGACAAGTCACTCATTGCCCTCTTGCGGCCTGTGAGTTTAGCTGTGATACGCGAAATGCACTTTGGCAGCTCCAGATAGCTCCAGAACGAGATGCGCCGTTTAGCAACTGCAGACTGAAACGGAAAGCTTAACATGAGCAACGGCAGTGGCCCTCCCGGAAAGGGACAGATTCACGAAATGGGCCTCGAGCCTACACGGGAGCCGACGAAGAGCCCACGCGAATGGAGGCAGCTCTGTTTTGAAAAATCCAAGCCTGGCTTTCTGAGCGATAGGAGTCGGCTAGCACGCAGGGATGCAAGCCGCATAGCTACCCATGTAGCCACTCTCCCTCGTGTGGCCTCAACCACTGCGAAACAGAAAAGCTTCAAACACACGCACAGCTCTATGATGTATCATCTCAGGTTTGCCAATGCGGGCGCCTATGCGCGGGGAACAGCAATGATGTACGCGAAATGCCTGCGCGAGCCTACGCCCCCCACCTAAATTGCCTGCGCGTTTCCTTTTTGTATAAAACCTTGATTCCCGAAAGACTGACGAACCCATTGACCTTCACAGCGCTCTTCCACAGCATGTCCAAAACTTGGCCAGCAGGGACTGTGTCTTGCTCCGACTGTTTTGGCCAGTGCTCACTACAACAACGCAATGAACAAGGAACTGCTGTGTGGCAAACTAGGAACCGCTGGGTCAATTCGCAATGGCGACAGGCAACTAAAACAGTCCAGGTTCAAAGGTCCCAGGCATATGAAAAGGCGAGGCCTGCGGTGTCCACTTGCAACCTGTAAATCCTTTGCCAGGAAAAAGGAAGGTCCTTCTCCTGAGAAATGACAATATTGCTAACCAAGTCTTAACCCTGTTGTGGCACCGGAACCCTCTGTTCAAGCCGCCCTGTGTACCCTGCATATTGAACAAAAAACACACACACACACATGCAAAGCAGGAACTAGCAGGGTCTTGCTACACATTGCTTAACCCATCAAGGTTTGACGCTTGAAGGGTATTGCCGCCCTCAAGGTCAGCCCTGCAAAAAATGCCACCCGATCCAGTGTTGGAGTTTCCGACACTGGAACAAGCACATGCAACTCCCTCTTGCTCGTGATTGCAGCCCTGTTGGCCATAGGATGCAAGAACACAGGGCATAGACCCGCCTCAGTTTTGCCATAAAGCCCAAGAGCTTGTCATTGCAAAGCGTGCCCTTCTTGAGCGCGATGAGCACGTCATGCGCCGCCACCTGCTGAAGAGCCGAGGCTGATGCAATGCAAAGATGGCTAACCGTTGCAAGAGATGCATGTCCCAGGAGCAAAACACGAATCAGGAGCATGGGCACAGAGCTGATCGCCCCAATCTCGACAGTGATCGCCCCAATCTCGACAGTGGCATCCAACGACCATTGCTACCACATTCAAACAGTTACAACCCGTCATGTCAAAATGTCCTTGTGACTGCATTCTGCGTTCACATGCTCCACACATTCACATGCGGTAAGAACGTATCAATCCTCAAAGGTCGGCGGTCGACCCGGCCAGGTAGCAGGACTCCCCGGTCTCCGCAGCAAAGTGGGCCAAAGCCAGGGCCACCCAGGCGTTGTTGCCTAGCCCAGGTCCCCTGGAACCCTCCCTGAAAGTTGGTCCGAACCACCCCAGAGCTTTTTGGGGCAAAGACCCAAAGCTTTAAAACTGGCGAGGAAGAAGAATCGCTTCAAATGGAAAGTAGTCAATACCATAGTTATGCGAAAATAGAAACACTCCGGATGGGAAATGGAAACGACAATCGCGGACTCCCGCTGTTCCCCCAACTGGAGCAAATCGACCAATGGTCAGTGTTCCGGCAATGATCACACCACGGCTCTGCGATGGATTGGCCCCGTTTGGAAGATCAATTTCACAGACAAGGAAACCCGTGCCCCTGGGTTTAGCTTGCAGAGTCGGAGTGCACCGCCTATCCCGGGGAAAACTCGCCAATCCGCAACCATTTGCCGGAACCTCGTGCCGGCCACTTGCCAACTCGAACCACGGGAAGGCACTGACAAGCGATCAAACGATGTGGTGCAAGTATACTAAGTATATGTGTTGCTCAACGGCTATGAGGTTTGTCAAATTTTGTCAACCTCGCGCTTTGCGTCGCCAGTTGCCCTGGTGGCAACGCCTGCAAAAGGATATGACCCACATAGAATAAGGATCTTGAGAGCTGTGGGGGAGCCCTGAAACATCTAATTACCTTTGGGTCTTAAGCCCAGTGCCATTCGGGACCTGGGACGTTCCGGGCTCACTGGGGAAGCTCCTATCTGAACCTGAATTTTGGCCGATGCTTTTCGGACGACTGAGTGGTGGTGGCAGTCTGAGATTGACTACACCGATCATACTAGCAGTCTGTCATGTTCATGCTCCCAGAAGATGCGCAACATTCGCAATCGCAACATTCGCAATCCAACAAGCCGCCATACCTGGCACTCATCGAAGACCCGGCCCGGGTCTTCAAAAGGGAGATTAAGCTTACGGCTTGACCCGACAAAACCAAGCCGCAAGTCACAATCAAAACCTGGTATGTATTGAAGTGGTCAACGCACTGTCTACAAAGACCGAAGGGCGAACGCATCTGCTCTGTGTTGGGACTGCACCCTTTCTTCAGGCTGCTCTATCGGTCCTCAACACAGGCGCAGCGATTAAAGTTTGCCCCGCTGAAAGCATCATCCAGATAGGCAAATTGAGAGCCACGGTATGGTGTATCGCCATTTGAGTGTGTCCACATGGGATGCCTATCGCAACCCAGCGCTTTGATTCGATTTGCGAATTTATGGTTCATTACTAGGCCAGACTGATCCGAACCCTGCAACAAGTTCACTTGTTGCTGGTTGAAAGGGAAAATGATGGCCGCATGCCCCGATCTCGAGTCGGAAGGCCTGTGTCGACTCCGCCGTCCACGATGTTCTTACTCCAGTACTGGCCAGCCTGCACCTGTTTGCGAGGGCCGAAGCTCGAAACACAGGTTACCTGTGCTATGGGTGTGTGTGTGTGTGTGTGTCATTTCTTTTTGTTTCCGTTTGAACCACTGCAAAAAAAGGTACCCTCGAAAAGAAAGAGATACACCTACCGTATTTCAGAGAGGTTGAAAGGCATTATGTGTTCTCGAACTGCGCCTGCAGCAAGCTCAGTCAGCATGGTGAGTCAAAGGTCGGCCTACCGACAGCCTGAACCAGATCCTTCGCCCCTCAAGGCAACCGAACAAAGCGCTTAGATGCAAACCAGCCTAGACTAGCAGTTGATGATGAGGCAGCAAAGGATGGTAAAAGAAAAGGGTTACCACTGACCAACTGAGGAGGTTGATTTGAACAAGCTTTGCGCTACAATGCCAAGCTCCTTTTGCCAGGCGAGTTCGATCCAGCCTCGTCTGCCGTGTAAGATGCAGCAATCAGCGTCAGCCAGCGTCCTGATGTGGAGGGATGAATGCGTGAGAGAAAGGGAACGGCGAGCAAGCAAGCAGCAAGGAAGCAGAGCAGAGCAGATGGAAGCAAAGGAAAGTGCATGTGTCCTGTTTAGAAGCACACACGAGTTAGGCTTGTCGGCTCGCTGGATAGGAACAAACAGTCTTCCCGTCAGCACTCACACATAACGGCCACAAAGACTTCACCAGACTTGCAAGCATTCAAACATCCTTGTCACAACACTCCGATTAGCTGAAACCTTGGATCCATGTCAAACCCGAGCTGTTTCCATTGGTGTCCTTTCAGGAAAATAGATGACACTGGTAAATGATTGGAACCCACCAGCAACCAGTGCCATCGATGTTCAACCAAACTGACCTAAAGGCCATGTCCAGCGGTAGTCCTTTGAACAGCGCTGGTGGCCCTCAGTTTGCCCAGCCTGAAAGCAGGCCGTCTTCCGGCCCAAAGCTCACGTGCGGAACCTTCTCCGCCGGGTACAACCTCAGGCCGAAAGACGCTGAAGCCGCATCGTGAGCGTCATCACGTTTGGGGGTCCTCCAAATCCAAGCCGTCAAGTTCACACAATCACACCATGGTGACCTAGAAAGGTGGGCTGGGGCAAAATCCGTACGTGCCTCCAGTCACCTGGCGAGACTGAGCACCTTCAATGCTTCAAGGCCAAAGGCTGCCGTTGGATCGGAGATTGGACAGCCAGGTGACAAGTGCAAGAAAGCGTCCAGGATCTTCCGGGCGGAGGAAATCCTGCCTCGCTTCGTCAAATAGATGGCCTGAGCGACATGGCTTTGCTCTTTTCGCGAGATCTCTTGCAAACAGCCAGTGGAGAGCATATGATCGCATATCGACCAAAGGGCGCTTGAAATAAGCCACCCTGATCAAAAGTGTGTCCAAGAAGGAGGAATCAAGCACTGGGCAAACCCAGGGCTCCTGACTGGTATACGGTTGACAAATGCGCCTTTGGTTCGCAGCCTTGAACTGATCTGCCGACACTAACACGCAAAGGCCAACAACACATTCAGTTTGTAGGGTGTAGGTTCTTTGCTGGCCAAGCCATAAAGTTGTACCAGGTGGAAGGGTCACTCTGGCTGGAGGTGCCTCCACTGCTCAAATTGACACGAAAAGGTGCCCGGAGTGAAATGAGATGAAATGAGGCTTCTCTCCCCACCCGTGTCACTCAAAGCCGCCGCCACTGCGTTGTCGTACACGTCGTATCTGCAGCGCTGCGAGGCCCGGAACTCGGGGCAAAGCTCCTTAGCTCTCTCGGAAAGGCGCCGGACTGAAGGCATCTCATTCGATATCTCATTCTTCTTTTCTCCGAAAACCGCCTTCCAGATTCCACAGGACGGATGCTTTGAGATAGTACGCTCACTCAAAATAGGCCAAGCCCAGGAATCAATAGATGCATGAGTGCACGCCAAGGCCAGCGTGTTGTTTACATATGCCATGCTTCTGACTTGTGACATGCTGTGATTCTCTGGAATGATCCACGGAAATTGCCCTTAGAGGTCAAGGCCGCTTGGCCTTCGTTTCAGCGTCTAAAGTCAATTGATGGCTTGACTAATGCGGATACCATTTTCATCCACTTCCAGCAGGCTAGCATTTAGCAAGATGTTGGCCGGGCTCTTAGTTGCACCTGCGGGGGGATGCTGCCACTACCTGCGGCTAACTCGATGCTGCGTTTTGCGAGACTGCACTACGGGTGGCACGCGTTCCATTGTCAAGCTCCTCTGCCCTTTTGATCCTAACTCCGGCTTGTCGAAGCTTGCAATGGAAAGCAACATGCAAGCCATCATAAATGCCCCAGGAATGTCTCACATCCAGAACCCCAATCTCAACAATACACTCCGATTTTAGCCACCAGAAATCACACGATGCATCACCCGGAACACGGCTATTGCCGCAACTGGCCAATGCCCTCAAGTTCAATCCTTGTGATAGCCGTACCAGTGTATACAAGAACGGCATGCCTCACATGCCTGGCCAGCTCAGGGCATCAGTACCCTCCTGTGGGGACCCAAAACAAACATGTACAACCCGACCCACCCCTGGCTTTGTGTTCCCTTCAGCCAGCAAAGTTATGTCACATTGACACTGCAGCAACCAACAACGGTCGACTGCCTTTCCAGCAAAGTTGAGTTGGCTACTATTTTGTGGTGAGACCTCCTCCTGCTAGCTGTTGTTAAACTTTTCAAGTCAGAAATCCTGATGGGCATGCCTCAAACATTGCATCAAATCTGCAAACTCTACTATAATTCCAAAAGTTGAATTAAGGGATCCCAAGCAAAGGACTTTTATCATCTACAGCCTTTCATTTTAGCGGCGTCCTTGCCAAAGCGGCGGGTAGCTGACAAAGCGCGCCGCAGGTTCCGCCCCCAAGGGACTTGCCAAAAGTTTGCAGCAGGCCGGCACCGTGCCTGGCAAAGGTCCCCTTTTGGCCCAAGCGGATGGGTTCGATGTGAAAGGGAGGGGGGGGGGGGGGGAAAACACTTCTCTGGCCCATGAACCCAAAGGTTATAAAAGGACAAAAACAGGGCATTGGTAAAGCAGGCCCTCCCTTTACAAAATGAGGGCTGTTCTGGGGCCCCTTTGTCGGTGGTCCCAACAAAGTATACTTCCAATTCCAAACCACTCCGACCGTAGGGTGGGTGCGGGGTGAACGGCGTTGATTGTTGCCCGGGCGGATCGAGGGTGAAGGGCAATATAATATGTTTACATACATACTGCATATAACTTTAGTATGTGTGTCCATGCAGTGGCCAAAGAATCCGAGATCACAAAAGGCATGGCTGCTCGGACTTGGATCTGCTGGAAGAATCGGCCACAACATGTTCAGGGGATGCATGTCAGCATCAGCCACCCATCTGTGCCAAGGCCCATGCTTCTGGCACGCATCAACGAATATCAAACTGGGTGTCTTGACCATGTTTTGGGTTGGACTCGAGAAACCCGACTTCACCCGTTGCCAAGGCTAGTCTGTGAAGGAATGCAGGTGACCTCCTTGGCTTGGAAATGCCTTAAGCCTGTAGTTGTATTTGCATGGCCCCGAAATTTGAGAACATAATTTCAGAATGCCTCTGCCATCCTATCACCTCCGAGCACCATCTCCTGGCACGACACGAAGCAAGGAATTTCTTGTGGTTGACAACATATTGTCCTTGCTGTCGGTTTGAATATTTGATTGTGACCATTCGGCATATGTCAAATTAGTATGGCACCGTGTCATTAGTGAATTTATCATGATGAAGAGTGTTCTGCCTACCCAACAAAACTACAGGAACATGACAGGACAAATGCGCTCCTTTGAAAGGCAGCTCCTGCCTCCTTCCATGATGTGCGAGAAAATGGGGTAGTACTGCTTAGGCTGGTTGAACTCAAATAAATCATTCCCCCGCATTCATGGTCTTGTTGTGGCCTGAAGGCAGCCAACATGTCTGCAACATCTCTCAGCCCTTTTAAACGAAATCCAATGTGATAGGAGCAAATGGTTGGGTTGCTCACATCCAAGGTCAAGTTACGGCATGAAGCTCTGCCGCGGCTGCTTCTCCAGAAAGGCGTCAATGTGTTGCAAATAGGCTTCCGTCGTCGACCTTGGTTTCCGAGATGTTGGGTTGCTTGGCCAAAACCAAATACGCACAAACATGAATCACACACATATAACAACACAGGTACTAGTAGGATTGAAACAAACACAAACACACAAGCACGTGCAAATGCAGAAACCACACAAGCACAAACCCACACACACACACACAAGCAACCAGCCACCCAGCTACCCATCTCCCCACCCACGGACGCACACGCACATTCACACGCAAACAGAGCAGCAATCGCAAGACATACACGAGCTCCATGTGTGGGAGTGAGAACCGACGCAGCTGTGGCCCAGGTTCATTGCAGTTGACGGTTAGGTGACCTTCCCCTTGTGCCCAAGGACTGAAAAAACAACAGCTTGAACCTCCTACGCCGCCTGAAGGCAATTCAATCCAAGATTGGCCAATTCTCATGACTCCCAAAAACAAACAACATGCCAACGAGCAGAGCGGCGGCAGCGGCGCTGACGCGAGGCGAGGCCCGCAAAGAGAGGAGTAGTCTGAGCAGCAGTTCCTGCCAAGGAGCACAAAATGTGGGTGACGTAACTCGTTGCCTGCGGAAGGATCTGCAGAATCTAAGCTAAGAGTGTTATCTCATCCAAACAAATGATGCTGCTTCCAGATACTTGCTCTTGTTGCTAACCGGATTTGTACTTTCTTAATTAGGCCGAGGCGCGTGCCACGAAGCATCGCAACTCGGTACGCCGACTACTTTCAACCTAGGGTACTGGGTATGAATACAAAAACAACGATTTCCAGCCCAGCGTTGTTCCAAGCTTATTGCGTTGGAGCTTGCTTTACAACTAGCAACTCCAGCAGCCATGGCTTCAGCGGATTCGATTCGCAGGTTTTTCATGGAGCTCTCTTTCGCAACAGCCCCAACTACAAAACAACAAAGACATGGCTCTTTGGAAGCAACTGGGCCTGGGCTTCAGACTTGTGCTAATGCAAGGGAGTCTGTAGCTTAGGCTTCGGCGGTATGCGCGGGACGGAGCGTGTTGCCGCAAAGTTTGATGAAGTTCTGATTGTTTCTCCGTGTGTTGGCACCAAGTTCTAACATGTCATGTCTGAATACATACAAAGCGCACAGTTGCTACACGTGGGAAACATGACTGGAGATCAAAGTCACTAGCAGTTGTGAGTCAAGTCAGATCGAGAGTAGGGGACACTTTGGTGGACATCATTTAGGTGGGGATTCAAATCCACAAACCACTCTTGAGAGGATTTCGCTTCCAATTTCGTGGCGATATGACATGCGTCGTTGCTTCTAAACATCCTGTGTGTGAAGGACCTCTACGCCCGTCCTAAAGTTTGAGCACTGAGCAGTGCACTGGCATTGTCGGTATCGGACCTCAGCACGTGTCATGCCCAATCAAACTCCCCAGGTTTCAGAAGAGCCAAGCGCCGGGTGCCTGACTTCATCGTGTGACTAATAAATGTGGACAGGACTTGTCAGGCCTGTGAGGAAGTCATGGCTGCCCTCGAGAGATAATATGCAAGAGCTGAAGTCTTCAGACAAGCTGCGTACTCACCGTGGCATCCCAAAGTGGCGCAGCCTTTGCATACGGCCGACTTCACGTACAAACCATCAGAACCAGTCATCGCATGAAGCTGCTTTCAATGGTGTCAAGCTCTTTTCAAGTTACGCAACAAAAAGGGCCTGTCAAAGGAGACTGCCAAGGATGACAAGGCACTCGCACATGACAGTTCCCCAATTCATGCACTTTCGATCCATACTACTATCGCCCAAGGGTGATGTTCATTGTGCTTGTTTCACCATTGTCTCCAATGGCTAGTTTGGCCACGCACGCACGCACGCGCACGCACGCACGCACGCGCACGCGCGCACACACACACGCACACACCCACACCCGCCCCCACACCCAGACACAGACCAAGACCAAGACACGGCCACAGACAGACACAGAGACACAGAGACACAGACGCACAGAGACACAGAGACACAGAGACACGGAGGCACAGACGCACAGAGACGCAGAGACACAGAGACACAGAAACAGAGACACAGAGACACAGAGACACAGAGACAGAGACACGATACAAGAGAGACAAGAGAGACAGAGAGAAGGAGAGACACGGAGACACAAAGACAGAGAGATAGAGAGATAGAGAGGCAGAGAGACAGAGAGACACGGAGACACAGAGACAGAGAGACAGAGAGACACAAACACACAGACACGCACAGACACACAAACCACACACGCGCTCGCTCGCACACCTGCCGGCGCGCATCAGAAATCAACACACCAATAAGAATATGACAGCTGAGTCTCGTCGAGTTATGCACATCATATTTGCCAATCCTGCTCAAACTTGTGCCTGACACCCGAAATGCGAAGGTACAGGCCAACATACGTTTTGTCTTGCTTTACCAGAGCGACACCGATGGAATTCGATCACCAGACTCATACCAAAGCTACGGCCATGGCCAAGGCGCTGGGCGAATGCGCATTGGCTCTCAGCTGCCGAAAAGAAGCGCCTAGGGCAGAAAGTGCATCCTCTTCCCAAAACCTCTGAACACCTAGCAGTGTCTCTGAACGCCCTTACAAGGGGAGCAATGCTGGGGCCCAGGGCTTAGCAATACCTGAGAGGCTTTGAGGCACTAAACGGCCAGTAAACTAAATCTGGAGCAAGGTCCCGGTTGCTTGCTGCGGAAGCGGGGCGGGGGTGCATCTTCAGTGCTCTATCAACTTCCACAACATGTGGAGCACGCCTCTCTGACTGGCCGGAACCTCAGCATTCGCTAAGCTTAAGCATTTGTTCAAAAACAGGGACGCTTTGTGCGACGGGATCATGTATATCGGCCATTTATAGGGGGCCCTGTATATCAACCGCTTCGTCCACTCATGTAGCTATGATTGACCCGCTTCACAGCTGGGGCAAAGGCGCCAAACCGTGGCCTGCTTCGTCCAAAGAACTGATTGCTTTGAAAGATGAAGGGGGGGGTCCTTCCTGCGGAACAAGGTGGCGCTGGCCTTTATCAAAGCAGCAATTACACTTACTCCTGCCGCTGTCCTCAAACCAATCGACAGTAACAACATCTCTACTTGGTACCATCGTTGCAATTGCTGTTTGCAGGAGTTGCGTCAAGTGGCCGTCGCTCTGGGATGAACCTAGCTGTTGGCTGTCCAACAAAGGCATGCCAACTGCTCTATGTGCAGAAAGGCAACTGTTGGAAAATTCAAAATTGCGAGGACCGTCCAGTGACCTCGGAGAGGTGGGACAAAAGCAGCCCGCAGGTGAAAGGCCGCAGTGCTCTCACGTGAGCAATCTAAGCGGTTCAACTTGCCTATCCAATCCGACCGCCCCTCTTCTTTGCCGAGCATCTGCAGGTGTCATTTCCAGCCTGCACAGGATGCCACCATCAAGGATTGGGCAATGGATGCCAGAACGGCAAAGCATGGCCAAAGCACAACCATTGGTAGGCAGGGATACCATGACAATTGGCTTCAACATTCAACAGCAGCAGCAGCAGCAGCAGCAGCAGCAGGAGCAGCACAAACACCGCCACAAGCAAACGACCACCCCCAAAGAACAAAACAACCACATCCACGCGCACCCCCATCGGAAAGCCACCGCACTGCTGCCGCTGCCACCACCACCACCACCACCACCACCAGCACCAGCACCAGCACCAGCACCAGCACCAGCACCAGCACCAGCACCAGCACCAGCACCAGCACCAGCACCAGCACCAGCACCAGCACCAGCACCAGAACCAGCACCAGCACCAGCACCAGCACCAGCACCAGCACCAGCACCACGACACACACACACACACACAACAAACACCACCAACAACCACAACCATAACAATCGCAATAATACGAGCAGCAAAAACCGCATCCCCACCATCATATCAGTGACTTAGGAGCAGAAGCAGCATCAGTACTACTGTCGCATAATATCAACGACAGCTACATGTCGTGTATATAACCTTGTTACCGTTGTACATAAATCATGCTCCGCAAGTACTCCAATGTCCGCATTGTTTCTGCACCCCAGGCAGTGCGCCTCGATGCCTTAACATGCTTGTAAGCGCTCCAGCTTGCTCCAAGCTCGCTGCAAGACAGCGTGGCACACAGTTGGGGCCAAACTCAAGGAGCCCCGACCATTCCACTGCAATGAGGATGCTGGGCCATGGCTGGATTTCCACACACACACAGACACCCAGGTCGTCTGATTCTTGACTTATTCTCAGCCGTAGCAGGCACATCATTTGTCACTTGCCCAGGAGCAAGCTGGGTCGGTCTTTGACTCCTTGCATGCCAAGGCTTGACCACTCATTGCCAGCACTTCAACAACTTTCTGGTTGCCCGCCTCGCATGGGTCGTCCTGGAAGAAAGCTTCGTCGACCTGGCTAAGAGTCACAAGGCACAACGCCAAGTTGTTAGAGTTGAAACGAGTCCACGCAGAGCGTTGCTGGTCGCGAGCTCCTGTGAAGGGGGCAAGTTGAACGCAAGAAGGGACCTTCCAAAGAAAACCCACAAGACTAAGAGAAGGTTGTGTGACCATCCCCGCTTCAATTCTAGCTGATCAGGTACATGATTGTGATTGGTTGTGTCCCCAATCACATGAGTACAGGAATAAGGTCAAGCCTATATTCTGCTAAGTTCTGCACTCATGCAGGCGCGAACTGCATGCTTTACCTCGATGTTTGACGAACGTTTTGCATGTGATTCGAAACAACGGTTGAGGCGGCATGATGCAGTATGTCAGAGCACTCGCAAACAAACATTGCTCCCATAGCCCCATCACATCGCGCTCACCCTTGGCACAAATCCCACGTTCGTTTCCTCACTTGGCGAATAGGGCCTTCAACAAAGTAGTAATGAATCACAGCCTGCTAATAATTTGGGCACAGACTGGACAAACAGAAACCTTTCGGGACCTTCGGTGGAACTACTTTGGAACCACAGAGCAGCTGTACAAGTATCTGTCTTATCCCGGACGTGGCCAGGAAGGGAAGATGCCCTAGGCTTGTCGAAAACAAGGGGGTGCAAACAATGGGGCGGCGCTTCTGGGGAGCTCGAAAACGAAGATTGGCCAAGCGAAGTACTTTCCTCCAACTGGCTACCTGACCTATTTTGGAAGCAATGCAGGGCTTTTGTTAGGTACCAACGCCGGACCCGGAAAGCATCACACAATGGGCCTGGACCGAAACGCAAAGACCAACACACCAAACAGTTGTTGCGTAAGTGGTCGAAATGCAAATGCCTTGAAGCTCGAGCATGCGGGATGGGCCTAATTCCCCGCAAACCCGGCCTTCTCTGTAAACTCGGACGCGACAACCAGCAGTGGAAGCAGCAATGGCCATTGCAGCATCATAACGGCTCTTCTGTGTGTGTATAGCTTCCAGTTGCAGGGTTCAACTCAGCCACTGAGTAGTTGGCGCAGCTCAAAAGCAACAGTGCAGAAACAGCACAAGAAGCCAAGGTTTAGCAGATTGGCTCTCATTTCACTGTGTACCTGAACGCTGCAGAGGTGTGCAAAATACTTGGAGTACACTGACGATCTACACGCTGCGTTGCTTCTTGTCAGAAGTCTACACTTGTGCTAAGCTGCCCTGGCCCTGGTAAAGTGTGCTCAGGCATCGTGGGGAATCTTCGCATGTCGGTCAAAAGAGTATGACCGGCATCTGTATGTACACGGCCCGCAACCGTGGCTCTGGAGCCAAATGCACAAGCGGCTGGTTAATGTCCTTCTCGAGTATGTTTTGTTGCTTGCGGGAGACTGACGACAAGGGTATGTTGGCATCAACAATATCGCTCTTGACCTCAGCTCTCCTCGCTTCATGTCCTTGAACCTTCTACTCTGTATCTGATTGGTGCACTTTTGAGCCATACCTGCTGAACTCCTATGTTGCCTTTGTGGATTTGACTGACTGTGTAACAAGGCCCGGATGCACTGGTCGGCCACCTTGTCGTAATTCCTTGACATGAATGGACTCTCCTGAAATGTTTTCTGCATTAGCAGGCATCTGCTCTGCTAAATGGACGCGTGGCCATCAAGATATGGGACCGTTGTCTGAAACCATGATCTACTGTAGCAACTTGGGACCCAAGTTGCTCCCTTCTGCGCCTTCAAAGGAGCACTTTCAGGCAATCATCTTGACAGCGGCGGGGGGTTGACAAAATCATGGTCCGGTTGGGGGCCCCCCTTTGCAGTCGGCACAAAACGACACCAGAGTTCCAACAGGGGCCTCACTTCCGTCAAACTTGCATGGTGTGCCCTAACTTTAGCGGACTCCTTGAATTCTTCTGTTTTGCCAAATCTATTTAGGACATATAATATGGGTGTGTCCTTCCCGCGTTTTGGGCTTTACTCCCAACGGTGGTTTCCCGTAAACAACCCATCCCCCATCTTCCCAGCGCCGGAGCAGGCGCCCACGGCAACGTGCTCGTCGAAACCGTTGGCATCCTGAGCAACAGGGCAACCTTTGGCGCGTTCACACGTTGGTCTTCTGCTTGGCCCAGACACCCTAAGTTCTCATGGTTTCCACCAGGAAGCCCATCTAGTTCCTCAACAAGTCTCCGGAAAAAGACAAATATGACGATTTGATGGGACCAAGTTATAACAACAGATGTGAAGTGAGTGATTCCATTCATCAAAACTATCAAGTCTAAGTTGCGCCACACTTGCTTGGTGACTGCCCGGTCCTTCCGGAGAAAAGTGACGTGGGGATTCTTGATCTCGCTCACGACATGATAGTTGGTCACCACCTCAGCACCAGGGCCACAGGGCCACAGGCTCATGGGCCAACAGCCTGGCTCAAGCAACCGCCTTTCGCTGTTGAAGCACACGCCTTGCATAGCGTTCGACCTGACTCTTCATTTTTCCCACAATGCAAGAGTTCATGACGCGGGAGGTTGTCCCGCCAAAGCTCGTTGCTCTAAGCTTCTCACATGGCTGTTGTCCCACACGAAGCCAGTGCCAGTGGCGCCGCCTGCAACTGCCTGGCAGTTAGAAAGCAGCACCGAGCTGAGCCCAGCACACCTTGGCCCAGTGAACTTGATCTAAATCAAACCTATTTACTTCCTGTTGGATCATACACAGCACCAAAATAGCAACACAATTGGCAATCGACTACACATTTGCAGCAGGGAACAACGTGAAGTCTGTACATGACCATGCATGTGGTTCACGCCCTTGTAATATTCAAGAAGCTCCCGCACAAAACTGTGTGTACACAGAAGTCAACAAGCTTCTATCCATGGTGGCAACTCCGCCTTAAACTCCGTCCCGTCAAAGTTGCTGCGAGGAAATAGAGGCACAGTCGGCACCACCAAACATGGATGCACTGGAGACGGAAACGAAACGAGCCCAAGCGGCTGTGACGCAAAAGAGAACAATATGGGTGTGTTTGTGATTAAGGAAACCCTCAAAATGGTAGGCTTCCCTTTAGTTTCCCTTTATGGCAACCTATCAACGGCACCCTCTCAGAATGACAACCCCATGTGGGAACATTGTGAATAAGAAACCAGCATGAAACCACTTTCCTTCCAGGAGTCTAACCAATATTGATACAGGTGCCCCTAAATGGACGTTGGAAGGCTTCCTCATGGATTTCGATTCAATTCTTGTTCCGCACACCCTCTCCCCTTCCAGCGCACCCCACTCCAAGCCCCGCACGCCGAGGGCTGTGGGCTTCTCTGAAACGCTCAGGACCTGCGAACACACGTGGAGCTTCTCCGGCCATCGACCAGCGTGCCACACAAGCAACGCGTGGGACTGACCCGAACAAACCAAATGTCCTTTTTTTCAGAACCGGAAACAAAACCACACATCACCATAGATTCTGAAAGCAATGCCAACAGGCGCTTGGTTAAAAACAGACCATGTATTCCGAGATGATCCACTGCCTGCGCTATTTGCCGTTTGGCTGCGCTCATACTGCCGTCGTCACACATCCAAGCAGGATGTTCCATACGCATATTTCATTTGGATACTGAATTGGGCCTCTTGGATTTGGGTTCGGAGTTTGGGATTACTCCCCTGCAAATCAATATGGACCTCCAAAGGGAGGTTCCCCAAAAGTAGTTTCATCTACAAATTCTGGCGCTTGGGACTCCAAGCCAATCTGAGCTCTCCTGAGTGGGTTGGCCAAAAAGTCCAAACTTGTTTGCCACAAAATGGCCATCCCAAGGGGTAATGTAAGTTTATCCCCAAGTGTCAAGTCCACGAACTCAGGAAGTGAAGGAAGTGAGGTAGAGGAGTACCTCTTGAAAGGTACCCGGCAAGCCGCGCATTAGGCCCCCGACGCTGGGCGAGACCCGCTGGAAGAGGCTGGCCGCCCGCAGCTCCTCCGGTTGATGAGATCACTGAGCTGCCCATGTGCCAAAGGGGGACCGAGCCAAATTGTGGTATTTATCCCAGTGTTTTTTTCGGGTTTCCCTTGCCTCAGAAAAAAAAAAAAGCCGTGAACTAATGCTAAAATGTGGAGCATCCCAACTTCAAAACCTACAGCTGGCTCAAAAATAATGGTTGAAGAAAGCCTCCCATTTGATGCTCCTCTTGCTGTCCTTTGAAACCAACTCCTCCAACTAGGAAATTCTAGTTGGAGGTCCTACGATGGGTACAAACCTATGTCTGTCAGGCTGTCTGAAATCAGAGACCCGCACAAATGGTAGGTTCACGCTTCTGTCCCCGTAGATGCGCCCAATCCATGCTTGAACACTGTGAAATGAACAACCGTTAGCTCATACTGCTTTAGAGTCGCGCTTTTAACGATTGGCTGAGCTTTAGCAACGATGGCTATCAAGATTCGTATCACAGCACTCGTGATGACCATG
>CAUJNA010003860.1:1140019-1167519 GCA_963377175.1 Effrenium voratum
AATTTCTCCCTTGATCCAACCTGAGACCCTTTCCCATTTCCAACAAATACGAACAGTCTAAAAAAGAACGCTATGTTCGTCCCGAAAAGTGGTTAACCAATGGAAAAGGGAGAATTAAAACCGTTAACCCAAATCTTGAAAATAATCCAGTAAAATATGGATGGCAAAATGCGGATGGGAAAGGCCTATATAGGAAAGCACCCCCACGGCTTATACATGAAAATTACACTATAATTACAACATATAAGATTTTATAGGTTGCAACTATAGTATAATCAAGAACTGAAACATTCATCTCAATAATCCCCTAATTTTGGGTTTTCCCGTCGTGCCCGCCCGGCTTCGCGAACTACAACTACATCTTGTGGAGGCGCGTTTGTCGCTGGGTGTTGTTCATTTTGGTTGTCAGGGGTTGAGACAAGAGAGGTGCGGAAGCATTTTGAAAGTGGTCGCTGATTATGACTTTTTTCTCAAATGGACGCGCTTAGTGCATCCAGCCCCTTTGAGCAAGTCAGTTAGTGTGCCCTTTGCTGTCATGGCTTTGGTGTTCATGCTGTCTGACAGTGATGAGGGGATGACACCCTACTTCATCCCAATGGGGAGAATCCTTGCTGACAATGACATCAGCGAGTTTGCGGTGAGCGATGCTACCGCATTGCAGGAGCATTTGATGAAGATGACTAAGGAGCAGATGACCGAGACATTGGCAAAGTTGAGTTTGAAACCGAACAGGAAGTCAATGACCAAGCTTGACCTTGCTACGCTGATTGCTGGGAAGATGACTTTCTTGAGCAAGAGGGCATCTAGCATTTATCAGGCTTCGTCTTCTGCTACACCTGTTCATGGATACTCCGCCAAAGCCAAGAAGGATGACAACATTGTCATTCGCGTGAAGCCCTACGATCACAGGTGCCCTTCCCTTCGCATTGAAACCATGGAGATTCCAATTTGCCTTGACGTGTCGGTCTCAACCCTGATGGTCAATGTCTCTGAGAAGCTCAGCGAGATTTTCAAGGACTACAACTGGAAGTTGGTGTTGAAGTTCAAGGATGAGTTCCTCACAAACAGTATCCTTGCCCTGTGGTATGTTGGCTTCACAAAGGACAACTGCTACGCCGTTGCCGAGGTCTTTGATGAGAGCGACTCCAACTACCACAAGATTTTTGAGGATGTGGTCAAGAACGGGAAGGTGGAAAAGCCATTCACCGGTGTCAGTGATTTCGCCGTTGAGGAGGTAGAGACCAATAGCGAGGCGAGTGAGTCAGTGGAGGAGCAGGAGATTATCGACTGGTTGGCTCAGGCGGAGTGGAACCACTACCAGAACTCAGCCATTGACTTCTTTGAGAATGTCAGCACTCTCTCTGTTTGCGACCACTCAGGTGATAAGGTGCTCTTTGACATCCCCATTGACAAGGACTTCATGAGCTTGGACATGTTGCACCACGAGATTAAGAACCGCTTGACCTTTGTCATGTCCAAGTCTGAGAAGAAGGTGATCACAGAAAGCGAGTTGGACTTCATCATCAGCGCCACTTCCAAGCACAAGACAGTCTTGACGGACATGAACGACATTGAGTATGACAGGGTGTATCTCTTCCTTCGCATCCGCGGAGGCGGTAAGAATGCAGACAAGGTCATCAAGACCTACTTGAAGAAGGACACTCCAACAAGCTTGGGTGGAGATGACAAGTGGCTGTTCGACAAGATTGTCGGAAGTTCCCACATCTGGAATGCCATGACAGCAGATGAAGTGCGCCGTGCCTTCAACGACCTGGACTTGGCAGTGCTTCGTGGGATGGAAGACTTCCTGAAGCACGGCAAGGCCACTAATGTCAACAAGCCCCAGATGATGGTGGAGATGCTTCCGGCTATTCGGGAGATGGACACGGCGATTGCCAAGATTGTTTCAAACAAGGAGAAGGTGAAAACCATTGTCATGGACTACATCAAAATGGTTTGTGGGGACGAGGAGGGCTCGGTGAAAGTGGTAAAGCTCGTTAAGTTCATTGAGGGTAGGATTGCAGTGAAGCTTGATAAGTTGGCAGAGACCGAGAAGACGGGCGGAGATGTGAGTATGTGAAAACCGCATCACCAAGTGTGGAAAACACATTGTGGAAATCGCATTCCTCCCTATGTGAAAACCACATCACCCTATGTGAAAACCACATCACCCTATGTGAAAACCACATCACCCTATGTGAAAACCACATCACCCTATGTGAAAACCACATCACCCTATGTGAAAACCACATCACCCTATGTGAAAACCACATATTGGTAAAGGGAGACGCACAGGTTGGAATGCGATGTATCCATATACCCTGTAGCACAGCTCGTGCCATTGAAAAAGCGCTCGTTCTTGCACTGCTTCTGAGTTTGCACAACCCCCTTTCCCCTTGTTTTTCCTTTTGTTTTGTGTTTTGTTTCTTTTTGTCCCTGTGCAGGTATGATGACGAGGAGTTCATCTTCGGTCGGGCACCTGCGCGGAGCCCCTCGGTCGTTGTTTTGTTTGTTCGGTTTTGTTTTTTCTGGGTGGGTGGGGGATATGTTTGATAGAATATATAAGGGGAAACTCTCGCCATTTTTTTCAAACCTTCAGAATCTCTGACCTCAAGTAGGGGCGGTTCATCCCTTCAACAGAATAATAATCTTGACCAAGTTTTTTTTCAACCCTTGAAACCTTGTATTTGGCACTGCTCCACGAACTCGTTCTTTCTTTCTCAGAAATCCCTTTTTTACGGTAGATCTTGACCTCATCACCAACCCTAACAGGGGGATATTTACGGGTTTTCGTTCTGTTCATCTCAAGTTTCATCTTGACCTCAAGATGGTTTTCTTTTTTGTGGGCGTCATGTGGTGTCATGCCATGTGCAGAATGAACCATTTTACTGTTGTATGTCAGCATGATCTCAAGAATGTAATCAACCCATTGTATATTAATTTTTCCCTTTTTCTCGTCTGCATCAACTCTCTTGAAAAGCATGTCCTTGAACGTGCGAACGAAACGCTCGGCGAAATGGGGGTGCCCTCGTGTTTTATAGTTTTGGATCCCTTCGTCCTTGAAAAAATCAACAAGATCTTGGGTGTTGAGGCTTCCCTCGTCATCCGAATAAATTAATTTGGGTTTCCCTCCCATTTTGTTTAATGCTTCCATGATCCCAGCCGTGATGTCGGCAGGTTGCTTGGATGCAATAGGCACCACCACGGCTTTGCGGGAAAATACATCAATAAGCAATAAGCCTATCCTATATTTTTGATTATCTAAATCATTTTTTGATATAAAAAACAGATCCAATTGATATTCAAAGTTGATATCAGGGGCAATAAACGAATTGTATCCAGACAGTTGTTTTTTCCGTTCCACGTTCTCTTGAAACCACTCCTTGACATCTTGCATTGTTATGGATGCATCTTTCTTTTTTGAATCTTTATAAGTGGCGGCAACGCTACCAAACCCAGCCTGATCGTAGTAGATCTCACTGATTATCTTGTCTTTTTCACTCATATATATATAATACTATAAAATAAATATCAATATGTTATTTTATCACTGAAGCATCTATTACAAGAAGCACAGAAGGCAATGACATTATCCTTTGTATGGGGAAGATCATTACACAACCTTTGACAAGTCAAATTAGAGTTTATATTGCCAGAATCCATTGACAACACGAAGCCACAGCCACAATTTGCACACTTTCCGTTGACATTGTCCTTCAACCATTCGGCATCTACATAATTTTCTTTTGGAATGTCAAAGCCATTTTTACGATCCTGTTCCTTGTATGCTAACACCTTTCTATCAAAATAATTCATAATGCATTTTGCGTTAAACTCTTCATTTAAATCACTACTGTATTTGTAAAATTTTACTCTGTTTAAATCCCTTGCCCGAGTGATTCCCGTCCAAAGCCACTCGCGAGTTATCAGATGATGGTTCCAATCAAAAATGGTGACATCGTCATCAATGGAACACCCCTGAACAGAATGACAAGTATAACAGAAGGCAAAGATAAAATGACTTCTCAAGATACCAATATGTAATGTAATCTCTTCTCGTGTTTTGATATTAGCAATGGTAATCCAAGGATCGGAAATATTAATTATCTCATACCTAAAATTCACATTTAACTTATAGGTTTTTGTTTTCTTATACTCTCTGCATATCATGATCTCGCCGACTTCAAACTCATTTTGTTTGCCCTGTCGTTTCCTGATCTGCCTTGAAACCTCTCTACAAGTGTTATTTAAATATGCGACATTGCTTTCTGTTCCTGCGATGTCATCAGTATATTTAAAATACTTATTGATGACATCATGTAGAGACAACTCATGCTCAAAGATGTCAGCATAAATACTTTTAAGTTTATCCTTGTCCTCCTGTGTCTTCAATCGCTTGCACTCTTCCAAAAACAAATGATGGGGAAAAATGCTATCAATACATTCATTCATATAAATCTCGTGTTTCTTAGTGTTAGTCAGTGCTTTTATGGGGCTCAATTGCTTGGCGTCGCCAGTAGCTAATATGATTTTGTTAGCCATATGTTGCTCTACAAAGCCCTTGATTTTTGCCAATACAAAGGTATTATTAAAACAAATCTCATCAAACACAATGACATCAAACATCGAATGATCGTATTTATCTAGCTTCTCGTCATTGACTGCTATACTGAAGAATTTATTTACAGTGATGCTTTCCACTTCGCACTCCAAACCCAGATTATTGGTAGGAACCACGAACAACACTTTATAACCCTTGAGTCTCTCCATGTTCTTGCAGATGGTGGACTTCCCCGCTCCTGCGAATCTGGCTTTGATCATGATGCACCTATGTTTCTCAACAAGTTCAACCAATTCATTTTCATCATACTCATTAATGATGTTAACTCTCTTACTTTTGACAATCGGGATATCAACATATTCACACTTCTTCTGTTCATACAACTGCTTTCCTGTATGATGGATCTCATCGTGAGTCTTGGCTAATTTCCACCCACCGATCCCATCGTGAAAATCTAGCAACTGCTGAGTCTTTCTCAAACCAAACTTATTAAAACCCGAACAGTCCACGACAAAAGCGTCGCATTTGACACTCAATACCTTAACATTGTTCTCTGTCAATTTTTGATATGCGCATTGCATTTTAAAATTATGATACTGCAATAGCATTTCTTTAATAAATCGAAACCCATTGGACAACTCGCACCTATCAACCACATTCAGAATATAATATAAATTGTCGTTTTGTTCAGATACTTCTCTATCACGGCACCACATGCCATTATCATCATATTCCTCAACCCACTTGGCAGTATTCCTGCTCATCATGTTTAACTTCCCCCCTGCATCTGCCTGAAGGCTGATCGCCTCATTGAGATCATTAAAAACGAATGATCTCTGACTGCTGTTCTTACTTTTTTCCAACAAGCCAAAAATCGAGTTGGCTATTATTTTTTTAATTGCCTTGTCTTCTTCAATATTTTCGCTTATTCGCTTTCCCCAGAGTTCCTCAACCAACATTTTATTATCTACCTTGTGAATGAAATGTGGCTGTTTGTAGTGAGTAATGGACAACTCGCCAGATGCAACAAGTGGCATAAAATGCTTAAGAAACATACCATAAACTATATTAGTATCATTATTAAAAAACAGATTGCGATGTGTCAGTTCTGCTTTTACCAAATATATATTTACATCCTTGATCTTACATTTACTATTGTAAGCTTTCCAATTATCAAACTGATTAAAAACTCCAATTCTGGTAATCGTATTAAATGCATCTGTAAACGCTTTGTTCATGTCGATCTCCTGTTTTGGAACATCCAATTTATCCAAGCCCTTGAATAACTCGCCTTGTGGGACGATGGTTCTATAATTATTTAAAACTTGTATATCGGTAGGACTGTAATAAGACTTGTGATTTGGATTGAATAATTTATTTTTGAATGTAAACATCGCTTCAGTCATATTGTTGTAAACCGTTTCTCTGTCTACCGTGATGTCGCTATTGATCTGATCGTCTATCAGACACTGCGACCTAATATTCAGATATACATTATTGAAGTCCGCCCTCAATTCTGAAATAGTCCCTGCTTTGTGAATAATCCTGCACTCGTACCCGATATTTTTGAAATCGCAAAATAATTTATTTAGATCATTCTCTCTATGAACCAAATCTAAAAAGTTCTTTTCCTGTTTGTCGGTTCTGTTCGCAATTGTTGCCTTAACCATTTCAAAAATGTCATCAATAGTAGAAAACATTTTGCAAACCGATGGCTTCTCTCTATCGCTTATATGATAGTCGGGTCGTGCCTTTACTACAAATGCATCATCAGTATTTTGTTTTTGTTCCAACCTTTTAATATTATTATTCAGTGTGTAGATATGATTATTTTTGATCATTGCATAAAAGGCTCTGATGTTGCGGTCAAACATCTCTGGTGAATAAGAGTAAATGATTTTGCCCAGTTGGTCTATTATTCTCACACGCATTCTGTATTTCATAAATACCGGGATCATGTCATCAATTGACGCCCCCGACTCTGTGAATTCCTGTTCTGTTTTATTTATTAGTTTTAGTATCATCCCTCGCGACATTGGTTCTTTCTTCTTGTTGTTCATTAGGGTATCTTTATAATAATCAGTGAGTGTATTCAACCAACATTGATTGTCTACATAATTACCTTTCTGGATTGCTTCCATAAATGTTTCTTTCGATGTATCCAACTCGGTATACATGTAAGTATTATACATACTGATGTTTTCCGATCTTCTCAGGTTGGCTTGTCGTGGATTACTAGGCTGTCCACCTTCCACCTTTCTGGCCCTCAAGATCTTCAAGGCGCCAATATACCCCGTCTCTACGTTGTAAGCCACAGCGTTAGTCTTCTTGGTTAACCTCTTCTTCTTGTTGATCTCGATTGTTTTTTTCTGATCAACGCCAACATACCCACCCATAATATTTAGCATTGTTTCAAATTCTGGATCTTGGGCGAGTGTTATAATGAACTTTCTGAATAGATCATAATCCTTGGTTTGTACAATTCGTTTGCCTACAGACTCGTCTATATTTGTGCTGGTGTTAACGGTGTATGTTCTCTCCTTACCGTCCTTTGTTATGGGGTAATATTTGAGTTCTCCGTATTCTGTTTTGTATGTGAAAGCCGGCTTTTTGTTATCACCTTCCCTAACACCTTCGCGGTAAAGCATGACGTCTAATGTCCATGACTCATCGTTCGCCTTAGACTGCTTTACAATGTTAGATACAGTGCTTTGTTTCATCCTAACATTCAACGGTAGATTTATACGGTTGTTTTGGATCACATCGTCGTATCTTTTGTCCCATTTCTTTTTTTCCTTTGGGGTGGTGGCATTGATAAACCCATCAATAATAGTTGATGCGGTGCTAAACTGTGCAATTTTTCGCTGTTCATATAGATCTCTCAATTCGGTTGCTTTTTCCCTGGTATCGCCTGCTAACCTATCAATTCTTGAATTTAGAGACCTGATGTTATTTCTTATAGTTTTTGACAATGACATAATGTAATTTAGATATTAATTATTAATATTGTTTTTTCTTTAGGTGTAATTTAGGGAATAATTCATATTCAAATTAATTTCCTATAAAATGTCTTAAAGAAATATTACATATAATATTATAGTAATGATCACAGACAAACACCCCGACGACTTGACACTGGAAGAAATAAAAACAATGCTGGCGTATTACAACCGACTCTATTATTATAAAGTCAGAGACGATGAAGCATACAAGGCCAAAAAAAGGCAAAATGCTTTAAACACCGCGCATAGAAAAAGATTAGATAAAATGATTAAAGAGAGTGGCATTGAAATGGCACCCGAAGAACAAAAACCAAAACAAAAAACTGGCTTCCCGAGAAAATACAAATTTGAAGATTACGGGCTGAAAATGCCGAGTGGTGTAGAATAATTGGTTTATTTAATCATTGTTTATGATTAAATTAATCATTTTGATAATAATTTTAATTCTAAATCGTTTCTCCATGTCTTGGAACATATTATATTATTTTGACTTGTCTTTTTTCTTTTTCTTTTTAAAAACTTCATTTTCCAAATACTCTACACGATCGATTAGTTTCGATAAAGCATCCCAACTAATACAAGCCATACGATCATAACACATCGTTAAGTATTCTCCCGAATCATTTACAATATTATATTTCGGATTTGTGTATTGTTGAACATCTTGAGCAATCCATCCTAATTCAGTTTTTCTGGTTTTTTGATTCTTAACAAATGTTTTAATCTTAATGTTTTTTACCATATTTACAGTATCATCTTCTACATCTTCTATATTATCTTTCAGTCTCTTATCGCTACTTAAATTAAATCCGTTAAATGATGAAAATTGAGTATCATCCAATTGTAAATATTTAGTGCCATCAATATAACTATCAATAGTTGTTGATGCTTCTAATCTTAAAACAGCATCACTATTTAAATGTCTCAAATTGATTTTATGAGCAATTCCAAAAGTCATATCGCCGTCAATAGTCCAATTGCCGCGTAATTCGCTATTACTTCCACTATTCAAAATAATTTTATTATCAGCATATGTTGTAGATAATCCAACAACCAAATTAATAGAGTTTGAAGTGTTGCTATTCCTAATTATTAAATCATTTGTATCGAGATACATTTCAGCATTATCAATTATTAGTTTTGATGAGTTGCCAAATTGAACATTGCCACTCGGTGAATTTTGTAATAATAAAGTATTTCCTGATACTGACTGAACCTGATTGACTTCAACTTTCTTACCAGAAACCATTGTTAAATCGCCATTTGTATATACATCACCTAATATATCAACTGGTTTATTGAATATGGTTTTTCCTACAGCACCGTCGCACATAAAATATTGGTTAGAAGAATTTGTAATATCGCCAATACTACACGCAACAAAATTAGGATGATGAATATAAAAACCTTCTGTTCCCGAGGGAGTGTATATTTCTAAATACGGAGTTAATGCACTGTCTAAATTATCAATTTTAGTTTTAATATCTGTTGAGAAATCATTATTTACATATAAATTACCTTTCATATAAACAGCACCTTCAAAATATGATGTTCCGTGTGCTTGAGCAAAATTGTATGAAGTATGAACATTACCATTAATTGTAATTCTTGAAGCATTATTAGGTCTTCCAATAATGACATCGCCTGTATTCCATCCTAACCATAATCTATAAGGAGTAGCGCCTTCTAACCCCTGATAAGAGTCTAACTGACAACCTCTTTTAAATTCTAAGCGTTGATTACTTACAGAATCTTGAATCCTAAATATAGGATTAGTTGTATCGGTTAAACTAAGTATTAATGGAGAGTTTACTGTTTGTGCAGTTGTGATTGTTTTATCTAACTTTTGTAAATCTGCTGATATTAAACTATTTATTGTGTTTGAATTTTGAGTTATTAATACATCTTGTATATTATTATCTGATATAATTGAAGCAAATGTATTACTGTAAGCAGTGTTAGTATTGAATAAATTAGTATCATTTGTATATAATGTTGATACATCTGCTTGAATAGTTGTTTTTTCAGCTGTAGTCCAAGAAGCGCCCGCTCCTGCTTGTAAATCTGCTATATCTGTAAGAATGGTTGTTATTGTGTTTCCGTGTCCTGCTATGTTATTAATGTTTGTGTCAATTAATGATATATGCGATGTTATTGTAGCATTTAAATTACTGATTAAATGTGTATTTGAACTAATGTTATTAAAATTAGAATCAAGTTTAATTGTATTTGCTGATATAGTCGGTAGTATTGAAGTTATGGTTAATCCGTGTGCTGTTATATTATTAAAGTTGCTTGTAATTGTTGCGTTTTGATTTACTTGTTCGTTAAAAACAGTTGTTGATGTTGCGTTTAATTCAGTGATATCTAAAATATTGGCATCTATCTTATTTTTCTGTGCTAAAATAAGAGCATCAACTTCTTCAATTGTATAACCTCCACCTAATGATCCTGCTGTGTCTGCTAATTCTTGTTTTGTAGCATAAACACTGCTCAATGTCGATGGTTCTGTTGAATTTATTAATACTAATTCACTTGCTACAATTCTACTTGAGCCGTCTAGTGATAATGTTGAAAACATAATTATTATATAGTAGGTTATATAATAATTATATTTTATCTTTTTTTTCCTCTTGAACCAAATATATTCTTATTTAATGCATTATATTTTTCTTGCTTCTGTCTTAAATATTCATTTTGCAATAATTGGTAATGCTGTGCTATATTGTGTAGCGGGTTTGGAGGCGGTTGTGGTTGCGATCTTCTTGGGGGCGGTGTGTTCGCTATTATATTATTTTGTTGCTGTTGTGGTTGTTGCATCTCTTCGCGTGGTTGTTGAATTTCTTCGTAATATTCTACCTTTTGGGGTTTTGCTATCGGAATTGCTTTTGGTTTAGGTTTTATAGGCTTAGTTTCTAATGGTCCTTGGCAATTGCGTTCATGACTGTATCTGTAAGATTTTAATGTTAAAGTTTTGGCACATTTTGGACAGGTTATTTTCTTTTCATTGCGTGCTTGAGTTTTTGAGTTGTTTTTAAGAGGTTCTACAGGTTTTATTTCTTGTGTTGGTTCTATTGTTGGTTCTGCCTTTGGTGCTTCTTCTTCTTCAATTGGTGGTAATTCATTTACTGGTGCGTCTGCTTCAATTGTATTAGTAATTTCAGGTTCGACTTCTGACATATATAATATATTATATATTTTGTCTATATGTTTTATATATTTTGTCTATATGGACAAAATGAGAAATATTAATAATTTAATATTATTAATTTGATATGTTTAATATTATTAATTTGATATTTTTAATATTATCAATATTAATTTTTAGGGGTTTATTTAGTTATCTAATTGAAACAAAATGCTAAAGGAAATGGGGACGCCGTGAAAATCAATTAATTCGTTTCTTGAAGTTGTTATTCTAAAGTGTAGTCTCTTAATATTTTTACCGCCTACATCAATAAAATCTGCATATATGGGCGCTGTAAAATCTGTTATAACTCCGCCAAGTTGTTGATTAATTTGAACTTTTTTAATTACTGAACTGCTGAAATTATTAGGCGCTGAATATTTATAATCGCTTAATTGAGGACAATTTATGTATATATTCTGAAAGGGAACTAAATTAAAGTATCCACTTAACCAAGATGACGCAGGATCATAGGCAATATAATTACTTAATAAATAATTAATAGATTTTGGTCTTAAATTGTCATATTCAAACTGTCCTCTGTTCCATTCACCATTTACATAAGTTTCTAATTCTTCATCTGTGGGTATTTTGATTTTGTAAGTTAGAGGGTCGTTTAATTTAAGTTCCATTTTGCGTTCGCTTTGTCCATATACTGTCAGGAATAAGTCAGGCACAATATCATTAAATGCCGTGTTTAATTCCGTTTGTATTTTGTATGATAATTGATTGGCGTAATATATCTCACCCGACACATCAACGGCAGTGCTTCTTAATAAGACATTGGAACTATTATACAACATAATATAGAACCTTTCATAAAAGCCCTTCTCTGTTGTATAAAACGGAGTGCTGAATGAACACTCAGACACGAACATTTTTGTTCTTGGTGGAATTTCAAAGTTTTGGTCAAGTTCTATAATAAAGTCGCTGGTAGAATTACTTTCTGGTAATCTGTAGGCACTGTCTACATATATTTTTTTATATGTTAATCTATCACTCATAAATATAATATACACTAGAAATTATTATATAATTATTATTGATAATTACTTGTAGCTATTGTTATTAATAGATAATTTAAAAAATATCTATTAATAATATATGATAGGAAGACAATTATTATTAGGTGCTATTGAAGGCAGGACGCCTACACAAATGATGGCAGGCGTAGCAAGTGATAAAGCATATACTGCAGGTAAAGATTTAATAGGAGATGTATTTTTTAATCATAAAAAGAAATTGGAAGACAAAATAGGAGGTTTCAATAAACATGTTGATAAGCAGATAATGAAACATAAAACACGCTATGCTGAAGAAATCAATGTTCAAAATAAAAATAAAATTGATGATGTTAAAGGTTTAGACGCCGCGTATTCAAATATAAATGGAATAACAAGAATAGGCAACACTTTATATATTGGCGGTACTGGTGCTAAAACAGGACTAGGCCACAAAGTCAATGATGTCATTGCAGATTTGTTTTTTATTCCTACTCATAATGTTCAATTAAGCGAAAGATATAAAGACGCAATGGAAGAATTAAGGAAAAATCCAGATGTTAGTAGAATTGTTGGACATAGCCTCGGTTCATCCGTTGTTCAAGAAATCAACAACAGACACGGAAACAAATATGCTACTAGTGTTTATTCATCACCCTTTGTATCAGGAAGTAATCAACAGAAAAACCCGCGACACCTACGATTTAGAAATCGCGGAGATCCTATAGCAATGTTTGATGACGCGGCAATAACTGGAGAAATAGAAAGCAATAATTTATTAGATAAACACAGTTTCAATAATTGGGAAGGAAATGGACTCACAAGTATAAATCCTACTACTGATATTTCTAATGGGTTCAACCCGAATGATAATTCGGGTTAAATGCTTTGCGTTTCAACCCTAATTCAACACCAGAACAATAAATAAATATATATATATATATAACTTATATATGAGTATTGATGCTGAGACATGGGACAACGATATTGAATATGCTTATGAAAAATTGATAGAGCGAGAGAAAGAGAAAGAATACAAAATATCAAATAGTAAATACGAATGTCATTGTGGCAAGGAAGTGTTAAATAAAGATAAGGAAGAGCACGAAAGCAATGATTTAAATCATTTATACTACAGAAAAGGTAATATTGAAGGACTTATAATAGGCACGTATAGTGAAATTATTAATTATGAAAATGATTATTTAAAATTACATCCAGAAAATAACAAAATACATTATACAGATTATAGTAGAATTGATTATACCGACTTTTTAAAAGAACAAGAAGAAAAAAACATTCCATTAGATGAAGATGATTTAAGTTATTTGTATAAGTATAGAGACGAATTAGAAGAGTGTATAAAGCGTATAACTGAACTAACATTATCTCAATAATATTAATAATAATGTTTAGAAATAAAGACAAGCAAAACAAAATTCCATTAGAGAAGAAACTGACAAAAGAACCGTCAAAATACGATAAACAATATAAGAATTTAGATTATGATACTATAAAAGATATAGTTGATACAAAAAACAATTATTTAATAAATACTATAAAAAATACAACTTCAAATAATTCTACTACAATGCTTCCACATAAGAAAAATATAAAAATAAAAAAATAAAATCTAAGTTTATCATATATAAGTAATGGATAATATAATTGCAGAATCAGAAACTACAATGATTAACTCGTTAAATTTTGGACTTCCAGAAACAGCACAATATATCACAGACCGACGACACGTTAATTATTTTCCATCGGGTAGTAATGTTTATAATCCAAATGCAGGAAACAAAAATATTAGATTTCATATAACAGGTGAAGACAACACATATATTGATTTATCTTCTATTCGTTTATTTGCGAATCTTCAAAACACTGACGGAACACGAAGTCATTTTTTACGACCGTTAGGTAATTTATCATCCTTCTTCAGTCGGTATAGATGCACAGTAGGCGGACAACAGGTTCAAGATATTATTGAATACAATAGGCACTGTGAATTGTATAATTCCTTTAAAAGTCAAGATGCTAGAGATATGGACGATTTAGAAGGTAGCGCTAATCCTCGTTGGGATGATGACTGGCGACACACATATGCTACTGGACTGGCAGAAATGTTAGATGTTAATACAAGAACCAATCCCGCTGCCGACCCTGAGGCAACAACATTTCCAACTACAAAAGACCATAACAATTGGGGAGACTTAACATCGCGATATACTCGCCATTCAGTAGCAGGAATACCAGGCGCTAATGGTTATATGCGATTAGGACATAAACCAGTATGCGGACTGTTAGAAAGCAATTATTATTTACCTTTAAGATATGCTCCACTTGAACTGGAATTTACAATTGTATCAGATGAACATATACCAGTAATTACACCTTTTGCTAAAACCGATGACAATCTTCATATTGATGCCAAAGGTTATTATTTCACAACAGGAGACACCTCGACACAGTGGGAATTAAATAACGTAATTATTAGAGCTGAGGTAATACAATTGGACAACACGGTCAACAATAATATAGTGAAACATTTGTTAGAAGGTCAAAGTTTGAAATTAGTATTTCCAATGTATCACACTATGACACAATCATTCAGCACAGGAGGAGGAGGCGAAATTAATATGAACATTGTTAAATCCGCTTCTAAATTGAATGGTTGTTTCATTACATTGTATCGTGCGCCAAGAGCAGGTGTGGATGCTGATAATGATGATTACTACAGACATGATAATTATATTTATAAGAGATGGAACTATTTTTACAATCCTATGATTAATTCTCGTATTTTTGATGGTCCTAATCCAGATGGTGCTGATCGTGAGCGATTCCAAGGTAAAGGCTTTCAAGATAAAGATTTAAATTTAACGTGGCAATTACAAATTAATAATAAGAAATATCCAGAGTTTGAATGCCAGAGCCTCGCCGAGAGTGCCTACTACCTCCGAAGAACATTACACTATTTGAACCCTGATCAAGACGCCTTTAGCATTTCATATAAACGCTACAGAGAAGACAAGTTCGTTATTGGGATTTCATTTGAGAAAATGGCAGACACTAATTTTACTGGACAGAATACTAAAATGGGAGGTTTACTCGTTTTTAAATTGAAAGGAAGTAATAGAGCGCTAACAACTGATGAAGATGTCCGCGAGGTGTTTGTGCATATGATCTCTGAAAGTGTGTTAGAGCTTCGTGAATCCGGATCTGTGATCTACGATTAAAATTAAAATCTATGATAAATATATAATGTATAAATTCCACAAAATAAATAATAAGAAAAATAAAGGTAAAGTATTTTTACAATCCTCACAAATTAAATATAGTCCATTTGATCTAAAAGATACAGAATATCTAAAACACCTACATGAACAAATGAAATTAAGAAATTCACAAGAAGCATCAGTAGCATTAAGGAAAAAGATTGACGAAGGAAACAAGAGAGCAAACTATGTAAATGAGCTGGATAGGACGATGGGTGAATTATATCGTCCTAACTTGCCACATGCAACAAAAGAACATTTAAATAAATGGTATGAAGATACAAAAAAGTTAATATTTACTTAAAATATATTGATATAGATTAATAATATTTTTCACAAAATATTATTAACAATAACATCTTATTATTAATAATATTTTGTGAAAAATATTATTAACAATATTTTCTAATTAATATTATATCAATATGGCAACTACAGCAAGTTTAGAATTAATAAACCCATATGCAAAATTTGGATTGAAACGACGACCTACTTATGAAGAAATCGCTAATTTAATAGGCGAGAACGAACAATTAACAGGAAAACTACCTAACCGAGATGCTACCTTTTTTAAAGCAAGTCCTCAAGGCAGTTTTTTTGATGGAAGCGACCATTTAGAATTATTGAAAGACCAACAAATGAGAATATTAGACAGGCAAATGAGAGAGATAATGATGAGACGGGAAGCACACAGAAACGGACACACTTATGCAGTTCATAAGATGGATACAGATACACCACAGCATACAAACGACCAAGCAATAGCAGACGAATATGATTTTTCAACACCACAACAAACGACAAGACAACACGAGGCAATGGTAGATACACAATTACAAGATATAGCAACTGCAACAAAGCGGAGGGCGGAAGAGGTGGGCAGAGCGATGGCATCAAATTTAAGAGATATGGGCGGGACATTATTTCATAGAATGGTGGCAAACAGACAATCAGCACCAACAGAACCACGACAAGCGCCAGCAGGTAGAGCAGTAGCAGACGACCAGCAAACGATGCGCGTAGAAGATGTTGAACTATCACCTCGAGCAGTAGATGACAATTTGCACGCGACACCAGTTCAACAAGCAACAAGTACATCAAGTTCAACAGCCCAACAACCACCACCATTGCCAATGACGCCATTATTTAAAACAACAATAGATAATACTATTAGTCCCGCTTACTGGAAAGACAACCCTAATTTAACAGTAAATGATATTAAATTTCAGTTTTATTTAAGAGGAATTCAAGTGCCAGAAGAAAGCGAAATACAAGAAGAATTGAAACAAAAGGGAAGAGGCAAGGCGAGAACCTACAAAGAATATTTAGTGGATATGATTTTAGACACTATTGATAATGGCGCATGGATAGCAAATTTAAGCAAAGGTAGAATAGAAGAACTCAAGGCAAGTTTTAAGGGTAAAGGTAAGAAATAAAAATATAAATAATAATAATAATGATAATATTAGCTAAAAATATACTGAAAAGAAAGAAGCAGAAGTTCAATGATAATTATGATCACGATGACAGTTTTTCAATACATAACCTAACAAAACCAAACACACCAACAACAACACAACCACCGAAAATGATGAAAAAAGGCATACCGAGAGAATTTATTGACATTGCAACCAATACAGATACAATCGCCACAGAAACCAGAGAGACTCAAGAAAAGTTATACAATGATGCAAATCAGCAATTAAATATGACATTTGAAGCGTTTAAGGTCAGGGAAAACCAGGACAATATGTTTAAAATAATGCTTAAAAACTTTTGGCACAACACATACAAAAGACATGAACCAACAAGAACGCAAGCAACACAAACACTGAAAAACCAACGCGACACAATGGTGTCAGCCTTTACTAAAATGCTCGACAACAACAAACCACCAGAACCACCGCCAAAGAAACCACCAGACGAGGAGGACAGCGATGAAGAAGAAAAGAAGTTCAAACTGACAAAAATGATAGAAATAATGCTACACAACGGCGCTACAATAGCAGATATCATATTAAACTTATCACACAGCACAATTGCAACAACAATAAATATTGCAGATTTAGTTAATCAGATAACAGCAGGACATGCACAAAGTAGCAGTAGCAATTCATCAAATGAAGCTATTAGTGTTCATAGTTCTCCACCTATTACTGTTCATAGTTCTTCATCTGAAAGTCCAACAGAAATACCAGCGCCAACTGAAGACGAAGAAGAAGAAGACGGAGAAGAAAAACAAAAATATAATTTTGAAAAATTAAAATCTAAATAATATTATATATAATGGGTTCAAGTAAATCAAAACCAGTAGAAATTGATGATGAAGAGGCTATTAAAGTAATAAAAGATATAGATGTAAATACGATAAGTGAAATGTCAAGAATTGATATTCTACAAATAAATTCATTGAAAGCAATAATAAATAAATTAGAAAAAGTTAATGAATGTAAAAAAGATAAAACATATTATAAATTTCCTGCCTTAAATTTATGTAGCTATTCCTTATTCTAAATTGATAATATTAACATACATTAATATTATTAATTACTATCATAATCTGTCATTTCATCTTCTGGTAATTTTGTTGAGGCATTGCTACACATATCATCTATTAAATCTTCTTCATCAACAAAGTTATTTTGAAATCTTAATAATTCCTCGTCTGTTGGTCGTCTTTTTAACACTTTATAAAGTTTATGTATCCAAGAATTAGTATGAAAATTATAATTACCTCTACGATAAAATCCACCACATCTACATTGTTTTATAACCATATTATTATATTATATTAAATTAGAATATCTTTATTCATCATTTGTAATTTGAAATGCCTGTTCAAAATTGATATGAAACATGTTGTTAATGTCTTTTGAATTCATATTCACGTAGAAAAAAGAATATGGAGCAAAATTAACGGCTTGATGATACATATCTAATAATTGCTGTTTGTCAACAATGGCGCTATTTTCTTCAATAAAACTCATTAATTCACTGGCATTTTTCAACCTAAAAATATATAATGAACTGGCATTTAAACGAATGATAGGCGCCAACACATTATATTTCTGTGTTGAACAAATTACGCTTACTGCATCGTGCCTACCTCTTGTAAATAATCCATGTAATAATTTACTATATCTAACAAATTTAGGATCGTCGGCGTGATCGTCTATAACGATTAATATTGAATGTAGTTTCTTTATCTTTTTAGATTTCATATAATTAATTATTTTCTTCTGTCTTTCAATTACATTTTCTAAATCACTTGGATTATAATTATCAAAATAAATTTGTTCTTTTTCATCATCCACATGTAGTTCATCCCTAATATATTTCTTTACTTCTGTAAAAGTTGGGTCATTATGAACGCTGGGGGAAAATATAAATATTCTTGCAAATGAATTTCTATAAACATTTAAGATAAGGTTCTGAACCAATACTGTTTTGCCACCTGTCGAAGAAGCAACTATAATACTTCTAAATGGTAATTTTGGCACGTGCTCATATTTAGATTGTTTGAATTCATATTCAGTTATGTTTATTGGCTTTATTATTGGAACATCTGACATAATAAAATAATATTAAAGTTATTTAGAAAATATTTTATATTTATTATTTTATATGAATAGAAGCTATTCAGATTATATTGATATAATAGATGAAGTAGAGAATATAGAACAAGTTGTTATAACTGATAATAGATTTAAAAAAATATGTTATTTTGTTTTAGAATTAATTAAGTTTGTGATACAATATATCAAAAATAAAAATGTAAATATTAATATAAATGGGAAGAAAGAAAAACAAAAAGAATAAAACAGAAACAACAATTTCATCAGCAGACGACGACAGTGAAGAAGTTATTAATAAAACAGCAGTTGTTGAGTTTGCTTGTCCTATGTGTAAGAAGATGTTAGAGATGAAGAACGAATTAGAAATATCAAAGAAAGGGAACTGCAAATGCAGTTGTATTCCAGCCAGTTTCAAACTAAGTAAGAATGATAAGAAAATTAATATTGATAAAACTAAAGACAGTATAAACTTAGAAACAGATGTTCATAATATTGCTATCAAATGGGGAAGGCATGCATCGCCATCCGATAATGGTGATAAGGAAACTCAGGAAACTATACGCGAAATGATGAAAAAATAGTAGTTAAAATTATTTCTATTATTATTTATAATGCAAGATGTTATAAATAATATTATTAAATTCATTGATGTAAAAGAATTGAAATTGAATAATTTTATTGAAGAATATAACGAAAATGATATATTAATTAATTTTGTTAATGACTTTAGAAATAGCAAAATTGATTTTAACATGTTTTATAATTCTATTAATTATGCTGATTTATTTGAACAATCAGATTTAAAATTCTATTGTAAAAGAGTATATTCATATACTTTAAGATTTATTGCTAATTATGATAATAAGAATGCTATTCAGTTTTATGAAATTACATTGAGAAAAATGAATAATATTTACAAGAATAGTAATATTAATGTTGTTAGTGTTTTTGAATGTATTAAATGTTTAATAATTTATATTACAGATAATATTGAAAAGTTTCATAAATATTCAAAATTTAGAAAAACTATTATTTGTAATTTAATTGGTAAATTGAATAATCATTTAACTAGTTATACAATAACTAATTTTGAATTGACTTATAATGATATATGATTTTGTAAAATAAAAAGTTTAGTTTTAAAAGTTTTATTTTATAATATAATATATATATTTACATGGTTGAAGGATTAGAAAAGATTGTTAAAAAACTGAATAAGGTTTTGGAACAGAATAAACATATTTTAGAAATCTTACACGAAATGGAAAAGAAGAAACCATTAACAAACAATTATCAAAGTAAGGAAGTAGATCGAACCAATGGTGAATATAAAAATAAAAGAAACATTTATTTAAACAAACTTAATAACAAAGAAATTAAAGAACCGAAGGCTTCAACTATGACATTTTATCAAATTGACTATGATGAAGATACAGGGATTTATTCTTGATTGAAAACATTTTTCTCTGAAAATCCGTTTAAAGACATATTGGTATAACTAATATTATGAGTTCTACAGATGACGAAGAAGAAACAGGATGCGCAATGGTTTATCATTGCAGTAAATGCGACGAAGCAAAGCCAAGAAAGGATTTTCACAAAATGTATGATAGAATTAAAATGGAAGATATATTTTACAAAACATGTAAGGAATGCAGAGACAAAGTAAAAGCAACAAAAGAGTTAAGGAAGGAACAGAAGAAACGAATACAACCCCTGGAAATACATAGATTAAAGCCTTTGATACCATAGTTTTGCTATACTTACAACATGTAAGATCTTATATGTTGTAATTATAGTGGTACAAATATTTCTATAAATTATAATTTCTCTGAAAATGTACTTAAAGACATATTACCTATATATGTATATTAGGACAATGAGCGATACAGAAAGTGATACAGAAAGTGAAAATAGTCAATATAGTGATACAGATAGCGAATATAGCAAATATAGTGATACAGTCCGTGAAGATATTGATGCTAAACATATATTCAGAGAAAAGTTTATGAGTTATAAATGTAGAGACTGTGAGATGCTAAAATTACCAATTAAACAAGGTTTTTTGAATGGTGTTTGTGATAATATTTGCCAATGTATGATATGTGATAATTGCAATAAAATTATAAACGAAATTGATGATATGAATAGCAAATATATTAATTCTAGAAATGTTAAAAATCTTGATGAAGATTTAGAAATATTTGTGTTTATTAAAATGAATAAGTTCTTGACTGAAGAAGAGTTTGGAAATTTATTATATAAGGGCGATGATGAAGGAAATGATAATGATTTTATTTATAAGTATTATAATCTGGTAAAAAGATTATATGGTATGTCTTATAATACTAGGCGTTTAATGAAAGAAGCAATGAATGATAATGACTTTGATTTTATAAGTTGTGAGTATAAAGCTCACGAACTTAGATATACGGTAATAAGTGCAATTAGAACAATGGGCTGGTTTAAAAAGGAAATAGGAAATAATATATATAATGAAAAAACGACTGATAAAATAATAAAAAGAATTATAACAGAATTTTAAAATTAATTAGAAATAGAGTTGAACTCATAATATAATTATAACATGTAAACATTTATATGTTATAATTATAGTGTAATTTTCATGTATAAGCCGTGGGGGTGCTTTCCTATATAGGCCTTTCCCATCCGCATTTTGCCATCCATATTTTACTGGATTATTTTCAAGATTTGGGTTAACGGTTTTAATTCTCCCTTTTCCATTGGTTAACCACTTTTCGGGACGAACATAGCGTTCTTTTTTAGACTGTTCGTATTTGTTGGAAATGGGAAAGGGTCTCAGGTTGGATCAAGGGAGAAATTATTGAGATCTTGGGGTTGCGATCTTGGGAATGAAAAAATGTTGGTATGTAGCTTGGATTTTTTTGGTGGGATTTGTTGAGGTGGTATGTAGTTATGATTGTTGTTATTGAATGAGTGTAAGGGTGATGTTGAGATGGGGTAAGAAATGAAGAGGGGTATATGAATATGTGTTTTTTGGTGTTGGATTGGTTGGGTGATTGAATTTGAATGTTGAAAATAGGTTGTTTTAGTGGGCGTATTCAGAATGTGCCCAAAAGCGTGGGGGGGACCCTAGGACCGGATGGCAAAATGCGGACGGGAGAGGCCTCCACTAACTTTAAAACCCCCCCCCCCTCCAAAAAAAACAGGACCCTCAAAAAAGAAGGACCCTGAGAAGAACACTGCAACCTCCCAATTGTGGTGGTCTGTGCTCAAAAAGCCGGAAGCAACGAGCAGTCTTTCGCGTAATCTTGTGTTCAAATGCAGACACTTCCTCAAACCGCACCCTGCAGCCACGGCCTTCAGGACACATCCTGATGACTCATCACATGTTTGGCGGCTTGAGGTGACATGTGTATTGGATGCGTGGATGTGATCCAGGTCACACGGTCCCGATATATCTGGCAAAGACAGCGCATCGCATCCACGTGATAGTTGAGGATAGTCTGACCCATACATGACACCATACATAATATGTAGAAATATATATATATATATGTATCATATGATATGTGTGTCATATGTGTGCATTACACATTCGGAGATGGACGGTACCAATAGGAATGGCATAGTCACGCCTGAGACATGTCTAGGTATGTACAGCTGAAAAACATCCCCAAGTTTCTGAACCAGCTTCAGTCTGGGTGTCAACCCGTGATGTGACATTGTGTCTCTGCGCACTTCAAACACAAGTAGAAGGAATCATACGTGGCTGATTTCACAAAAGTCATCATCTTCCGCCTGTTCCAGTCTGCGCAGGTCTGGGTCTTTGCGATTCGGGTAGTGTAAGTTGGCTGTGTGATCACATTGGCCATTTGTACGTGAAGCGCAGCTGACAACTGTCGGGAATCAGTATGGCAGACCAACGCACAACTTGGGGCCCTAGTTCAAGCAGGACTCTAGAATTCATGGTGTTTCCTCCAGTCATTCTGATGGTGCTTGCCATCGCAAACTTCCGCGAAGGCGGCTAGATTGCTGCACATCCTCCCATGCTGAGGGAGTCTTCCTTTGCGCTGTGCCGACGCAATTTGTCTGTTTCAAGTAATATGGTTATCATCCGCACTCGAGGTCACGCAAACAGCGTCAAACTAGCAGAAAGCTTGCCAAAGCGCTTCACCCTGGCCTCAACGCAAGCTTTGAATCTTGCCAAGGCGCTGCGAAGAAGAGGACAGCAGATTCTACTGTCGGGCTTGGTGTCGGTGTGCCACCGAGAATGGACTTGGCCTATCTCATGAAATCTTTCGTGACCAGAAGTAGATGGTTGCAAAAGCTGTTAGTCGAAAGCATGTCAGCTCGAACGCGAGTTTCTGCAACCGCCCAACTTGAGCCCAAGGCCAAGACAAGCCGACTGACATGCCAGGTTCCGCAGTCAAGGCATCGGTTCGGCTGACCATAAAGAACATAGGGATTCAAACATGATTGGGGTGTGTCTGTATTTGAGGGTGAAAGGACCTTTTGTTTGTTTGTTTTTTTTTGGGGGGGGGGTCCCTGAAAAAAGACACAAACACCCATTTGCAGGAGCTGCGAAACAGTTGCCTGCACGCAAAGGAGCACCCGTATCCAAACTGGACCATACCTTTCACCCACAAGCTGATCAATGCTTCGGAGCACGCACTTCAAGTACCTGGTGTTAGAACAATATGATGGCCAAAATGGTTCGGTGCCTGCAAGCAGAAATTCAGTATTCAATAATGGCCCCATTGACAGTCCGTCTGCTCCTGTTTTTGTTGATACTGTCTGCCTTCGCGAGACATGTTTGAACTTGGCAATACAGGAGCGCAAAACTGCTGACTCGTCCAACAACCCCCAAACACCAAGCAACATGGTGTTGCAAGCACGTGGTCATGGTTTTGATAGTATTATTCACGACTACCTATTAAAGGGTTGATGGCCATCTCTCTAGAACCAAGAAGCCTCAAGCCGTGAACCTCAAACTTTCCATTGGAGCCATTCCGTCAGAAAAGGCTAGCATAGCAGCATGGTCTGACTAGTCCTAGCCCTTGCACCAACAACGGTGTACGTATGACGTGCATAGATACGCATATTCCGCAATTTGTGTTTGCCGTACGCAGGACTTGCTCATCCACAATGCCATGTAACGCAAACAGCATGTATTTGATTATCTACTAACGCCAAACGACAAACATGTTTGATGGCAGCTCATGGGTTGCCTGAGAAGGCTACAGATTGCAATGTCCAATTCGTAAAGCCACTTGCCGGAATATGTCCCCAAACACATCCAAACACACACACACACATACGTCACATACACATCCAAAGTCACAAGAGTTGAAATGTTGTACGCGAGGTCAATTGAGTGGGAACGCGCCGCATCTACAAGCTGCGCCTGTTTTTCGCAAGCCCCACACGACGCTCACCTAGACCCTCCATGTTGAAGGGTCACTGTGCCCCATTTCAGCACAGCAAGAGGTGGAGCCTGGAAAAAAGCGCCCAGTGCAGCGGCGGGAAATCGGATATGTGGCAATGTGTAATATGTGATCTGCTGGGGCAAGTTTGGAGTGCAGTACCTGTCGTCCATCTTGTGGCTTGCCCCCTGAGATCCCTCAGTCGCAACAGGCACAATCTCAGGGAGACAGCTGAGCTACGTCAACAAAACGTCCACGGACACAATTTAAGCAGCAAGAGCTCATCTGGTAAGGTCGCCGATGGCAAGGGCAATTGCAAGGATTCGCAAGCAAAACTCCCTGGATTGTTCGAAGTCTGATAGGCTTTATGCTCAGTTGAGTCACCTTGTCAGAAGTATGGTTTTCCAGACTCATCCGATGTTGATATTCTGCTTGGAGCACGGGATGCTTCTGTTTGTTCCTCTCGGCTGAGAGACAGATGGGACCCAAACGCCAACCTTGGTGTTGGCGGCAGGCCGGTTCATTCTCCCTTTCTGCCTTCTCGACCATAGAGCAACGCACAAGGTTAGTAGTAATTAGTTTGCTGTTTTTCAAGCAGTTGTGGCCGGAGACCTTCAGAGCAAACCACAAACGAAAAATAAACGCAACACATGAGTTAAAATGCCCTGAGACACGCTCATGTCAAGCAAGACTGTGATACTTGTCGACCGCAATTCGGCAAAATCACGTGTCACCTTCATTTTCTCACAGCCTCCAAGTGAGCTTTGTTTTTCCATGCTCTGCTCATTCATACAACATTGCTTCTTCTGTCATCTCCGCCACGCTTCCGTGTTGTGAGCTGCCGCGGACGTAAACGTCATGCTTTGCTTGTTTTTGCTTTCACGGCCACCAGTTTTCTTGGTTGAGGCTTTGTGATGCTCCAAGGATCGTGCAAGTTTCTGCAAGGGGAGCCGTTCGGACACGCAGGTGGCTACAGCTACCTGCGGGACTGACAATCCAGCGGCGCCGTGGCTCCGATTGTTCTTTCAGCAAATTCCCAGAGGCTTTGACAGAACTTGGGCTACCCCTTTACTTTTGGGCAAACCTCTGCAAACCTTCCGAGGCATTTCTGAGGATTTCGGCCCACGCGAACAAAACACAATCCTTCCGCAAAGAGTCCGCGAGGTGAACCGTCCGCGAAGCTTCTGCTAACCTTCCGCGTCTGCTGTCCCACTCGCGTTCCGCAAGAAGAACATTTCAACAACAAGGACTGCGTAAAAACCGAAAAAGACGCTGCACAAATGAGTGTAAAATGGGGATCCCTAGGCCATCAAGGTGAGGATACATGTCCACCAACCACTTTTCACGTGCCGTCTAAACTCAAATGGGCCAACCTAAACAAACTCCATCTGAAATGCTTCATTGCCTGCATAGCCCAATGATTCCATTTTTGAGGCTCTGACTCGCCAAATGTCCAACGAACCCACCCTCTGCCCCGGCCCGCCTCAGACCCCCAGAGCGGACAAGGGTGCCGGAAACGGCAGCATCACGAAGCCCTCCAGATCGACAGTTTCGACTCGAACTGAAGCGCTGGATGGTTTGGGTGTGTCTTCAGGCTGAACCCCCTTCTCAGGGAAACCAAAAGGGAAACCAAAAGGGAAACCAAACGGAACTCAAAAGGACGCCACTCCTTTTGAAAGGCTGGAGGGGTTAGGGTACATGCTGGGGAAGTACTTGGACTTTCTGGGCGTAATGTCAGGGAACGATTACTAAACTCCCCATTTAAGATTTCCCCTTTTTTCCCCCAGGTTCCCACCAATACTAAACTCAAGGACCAACAAGGTTTCCCGCAAAAACTCTCCTCAATGATCCCCAGCACCCCCCCGATGAAAGATTCCCCCCTGCCACCCCCCTTGCCAAAAAGAACAGGCTGTTTGCTTCCTTCCCCTTTAACAGCTCCAGCAAACTTGCCCACTAACATTCCGCAAAAACTGGGCCACCCAACCAACGACTTCTTTACATATCCTTGTTTCAAGAAATAAGGTTTCAAGGTCACACAGGGTATGGGCTCAACTGCCTTGAGGGGGGCTGGGTTCGGGATTCCGCGACCTTCTCCTGTCACTATTGATTGGCAAAGCCCCGAGATCAACAAATTGAGACATCCAAACGCTGCGTGCAAAATCATGTCGAGGGTTCAACAGCACGAACACCTTCTGTGGTCAGTCAATTGTCTATGCATTTGTAACATGGCCTCCAGTAATTCTGAAGCTCGAACAATCCCAATGGACTTTGATGGTCAGGGTCACTGTCTCAGGTGAGGTCGTCAACACTTGAGGTCCCGATCATTCCCCTCCTCTGCCGTCCGCCCGAAGACCGCGATGGGCCGCCCGTCCGGCGAGAACTCAGGGAGCTCACACAACAACTTCCTTTGGCATTTGCATGCTAAGCGCATGGTCACCAAGAATGATTCTGTTAAAAGCGTCTAAATGGCTGACAATTCTTTGGTTGTGTGCGTCGTCATGTGGCTTGCACAATGCTGCTCTCTCCGTGACTCCATTCTTCCCCATGGCCACTGTGCCCTATTCTTCTGCGCACAAAGGGCTTGTCAGGTTGCCGACTGGGCAGAAAGAAGAAGCAAAACGTCCGGGGGTTTGGACACTTTTGGATCAATACGAAAATGACAACTGCTTTCGTGTCAGGCTCACAAACTTGGAAGAAAATCCGCCGGGTGCTCCCAAGCGCAGCCACGGTCAATATTCCTTGTGTCCCCAATTGACATCAGAATTTGATGAGTTACCCTCATTTTCTATTGAACATTTGGGGCTTGTGTGCCCCATGTGATCCACCTTTCCGTAGGGCGGTAAATATGGATCCTTGCTCGCATGAGTATGCGTCAAAATTAGGGTGTCCCCTAAAATTGTGGTTTTCTTGTTGGTTTCCTTTCAATCCAACCTACAAAAGGGTACCCTCAAATAACACAAACCCACATCTTGAAGAAGCACCCGACCCGATTGGCCAATCGCATGCGAATCAAGGTGCCGCTGGTAGGCGATTCAGCATGCATGGGCTCTGCCCACCGCGCGAGAGGCCCCTGGAGCTTGGTGTCAGTCCTACGCTTCGCGAACAAATGGGTTTGTCCTATTCGGGAGACCGTGGAGACCCAACAACTGTAGTCTCTTTGGCGTTCCTCAAAGTTACCCTCGTGGACATGGGTAAAATCAGTGACCCCAAGGGCCCTCCCGAATTGGCAATACGCTCGAGGGATATTTTGACCGAAGCTCTGGAAATGTTGAGAGGGCTCAAAAGCGGCCAGCGTAGGCCACCGCCCGTGAAATGGGCGTGAAACAGGTGAGCTCCCCCGGTGTAGTGCATGGAATAGAACAAGTCCCCTGTGTCTCTCCCAAATTGATCAAAGACTACTGGACTACTGGATTTCTTCAGCAAACCTGCAAACCTGGCTGGCGATTTGGCACCAAGGTGTGTCCAGCCACAAGTTGTCGGGTTAT
>CAUJNA010003860.1:1175019-1220019 GCA_963377175.1 Effrenium voratum
GTCGGCCAACCAAAACCTCCGTCCTCTTTGCCATCATTCTGGATGGGATCCTGTACACGGCAAAGTTGCATGCCGCACTGCAAGTAGGCCGGACACAATGCAAGAAGCAAGGGCAGTCATTCGCCCTTGGTTGTCAAACGCGTAAGTCCGCCGACCCCTTCTCCTCAAAGGGGGAGGCGCACGGGAAGGGTGGTTGCAGTACAAGCGCATGGATTAATCTTTGAGGCAAGCATATGACTACTGGCATCATACGGATGCCCATCATCATCATCATCATCATCGATATGATCCTTCATCATTCTTATCGTCAATCATCATCATCATCATCATCATCATCATCATCATCATCATCATCATCATCATCATCATCATCATCATCATCATCATCATCATCATCATCATTTCTATATCCTTCAACATCATCATCCTCGCCATCATCCTTATTTTTTGATATACGTTTCAATTGTGGCGTCAGAGAGGGTTTGACATGCAAAAGCTGCGTGGACATGATGATCATGATGACTGCCCTCCCGGCCCCTGAAGATTGGGGCTTAACGCCCCGCTCTGGCCCATTGTAGCTGCCACACAGGGGACTCATTTAGGCTTGGGCGCAGGGGGCGCTATCTCAAAAAATGAGCCCCTTACTTTTCGGCACAAGGAGTGCTAGGGATACTGGGCCCGTGGGGTAAGTCTCGGGCCGCCCTGGTGATGCCGAGGATGCTACGTTAGACACCATTGGCAATGCAAAGGATGCTACAACGATAGTTATGATCACAGTCCTCATCCTTATCATCACTAGCATCAGGTCATCATCATCTCTTATTAGCCGGCGCTGGTGATGCCGAGGATGCTACGATGATAGTTTTCATCACAGTCCTCATCCTTGTCATCATTATCATCATGGTCATCATCATCTCTTATTAGCTGGCACTGGTGATGCCAAGGATCATCGTCTCTTAGTAGCCGGCACTGGATGATAGTTATCATCACAGTCATCATCCTTGTCATCAGTATCATCACGGTCATCACCATCTCTTATTAGGCAGCACTGGTGATGCAAAGGGTGTTACGATGATAGTTATCATCATAATCATCATCATAATCATCCTTATTATGATGTCATCGCTCTTCTCATCATCATGATCATGATAATCATCATCATCTCATTCCTGTTCTTATTCTTATTTGCATTGCAAAAGTAACGTTAGACCCCATTGGCAATGCAGAGGATGCTACAACGATACTTATCATCACAGTCCTCATCCGTATCATCACTATCATCATGGTTATTATCATCTCTTTTTAGCCGGCACTGGTGATGCCGAGGATGTCATCATCATCTCTTATTGGGTGTTACGATGATAGTTATCATCATAATCATCATCATGATCACCCATATTATGATGTCATCGCTCTTCTCATCATCATCATGATGATCATCATCATCTCATTCTTGTTCTTATTCCTATATGCATTTCAAAAGTAACGCTAGACCCAATTGGCAATGCAGAGAATGCTACGATGATAGTTATCATCACAGTCCTCATCCTTATCATCACTATCATCATGGTCATCATCATCTCTGGTTAGCCGGCACTGATGATGCCGAGGATGCTACGATGATATAACAGCCCTCATCTTTGTCATCGGAATCATCATGGTCATCATCGTCTCATAGTAGCCGGCACTGGGGATGCCGAGGATGCTACGATGATAGTTATCATCACAGTCCTCATCCTTGTCATCATTATTCATCTCTTATTAGGCAGCACTGGTGATGCAAAGGGTGTTACGATGATAGTTATCATCATAATCATCATCATGATCATCCTTATTATGATGTCATCGCTCTTCTCATCATCATCATGATGCTCATCATCATCTCATTCTTGTTCTCCACACAGGGGACTCATTTAGGCTTGGGTATCTCAAAAAATGAGCCCCTTACTTTTCGGCACAAGGAGTGCTAGGGATACTGGGCCCGTGGGGTAAGTCTCGGGCCGCCCTGGTGATTTCGAGGATGCTACGTTAGACACCATTGGCAATTCAGAGGATGCTACAACGATAGTTATGATCACAGTCCTCATCCTTATCATCTAGCATCAGGTCATCATCATCTCTTATTAGCCGGCGCTGGTGATGCCGAGGATGCTACGATGATAGTTATCATCACACATCATCTCTGATTAGCTGGCACTGGTGATGCCGAGGATCATCGTCTCTTAGTAGCCGGCACTGGTGATGCCGAGGATGCTACGATGATAGTTATCATCACAGTCCTCATCCTTGTCATCAGTATCATCACGGTCATCACCATCTCTTATTAGGCAGGACTGGTGATGCAAAGGGTGTTACGATGATAGTTATCATCATAATCATCATCATGATCATCCTTATTATGATGTCATCGCTCTTCTCATCATCATCATGATGATCATCATCATCTCATTCTTGTTCTTATTCTTATATGCATTTCGACAGTAACGTTAAACCCCATTGGCAATGCGGAGGATGCTACGACGATACTTATCATCACAGTCCTCATCCTTATCATCACTATCATCATGGTTATTATCATCTCTTATTAGCCGGCACTGGCGATGCCGAGGATGTCATCATCATCTCTTATTAGGCAGCACTGGTGATGCAAAGGGTGTTGCGATGATAGTTATCATCATAATCATCATCATGATCATCCTTATTGTGATGTCATCGCTCTTCTCATCATCATCATGATGTCCATCATCATCTCATTCTTGTTCATATTCTTATTCTTATTCTTATACGCATTTCAAAAGTAATGCTACGATGATAGTTATCATCACAGTCCTCATCCTTATCATCACTATCATCATGGTCATCATCATCTCTGGTTCGCCGGCACTGATGATGCCGAGGAATCTACGATGATATAACAGCCCTCATCTTTCGCGTCGTAATCATCATGGTCATCATGGTCTCTTAGTAGCCGGCACTGGTGATGCCGAGGATGCTACGATGATAGTTATCATCACAGTCCTCATCTTTGTCATCAGTATCATCACGGTCATCATCATCTCTTATTAGGCAGCACTGGTGATGCAAAGGGTGTTACGATGATAGTTATCATCATAATCATCATCATGATCATCCTTATTATGATGTCATCGCTCTTCTCATCATCATCATGATGATCATCATCATCTCATTCTTGTTCTTATTCTTATATGCATTTCAAAAGTAACGTTAGACCCCATTGGCAATGCAGAGGATGCTACGACGATACTTATCATCACAGTCCTCATCCTATCATCACTATCATCATGGTTATTATCATCTCTTATTAGCCGGCACTGGTGATGCCGAGGATGTCATCATCATCTCTTATTAGGCAGCACTGGTGATGCAAAGGGTGTTACGATGATAGTTATCATCATAATCATCATCATGATCATCCTTATTATGATGTCATCGCTCTTCTCATCATCATCATGATGATCATCATCATCTCATTCTTGTTCTTATTCTTATTCTTATTGCATTTCAAAAGTAACGTTAGACCCCATTGGCAATGCAGAGGATGCTACGATGATAGTTATCATCACAGTCCTCATCCTTATCATCACTATCATCATGGTCATCATCATCTCTTGTTAGCCGGCACTGATGATGCCGAGGATGCTACGATGATATATATCATCACAGCCCTCATCTTTGTCATCGTAATCATCATGGTCATCATCGTCTCTTAGTAGCCGGCACTGGTGATGCCGAGGATGCTACGATGATAGTTATCATCACAGTCCTCATCCTTGTCATCATTATCATCACGGTCATCATCATCTCTTATTAGGCAGCACTGGTGATGCAAAGGGTGTTACGATGATAGTTATCATCATAATCATCATCATGATCATCCTTATTATGATGTCATCGCTCTTCTCATCATCATCATGATGCTCATCATCATCTCATTCTTGTTCAAGGGCTGCCGCCCAGTGCCGCCGACCCCTGGATTTAGTTGTGGTTTTCGAGCAACCAAAAACACTGCCCTTGGTTTTGGTTTCTTTGGTTTCTTGCGAATGATGCGTAGTGATGATTATCATCAAGGCAGGACTCCAAATCTCAATGACACAAATGGCATCTGAGGCGAGGTGCCGTTTCGATAGTGATGCGTAGTCATGATCATCGCTAGGCACCCTTGGCAATGCAGAGGATGCTACGATGATAGTGATCATGACAGTCATCCGCAGCTTTGGTAATGCAGAGGATGCTACGATGATAGTTATCATAAGAGTCATCATCCTCATCATCTTCATGATGATTGTCATCATAGTCCTTCATCATCGTCATCATCATATTATTCTATCTTTCTTCTATATACATTTCAAATGCGGTAGTAGGCGTCCTTGGTAATGCAGAGGATGCTACGATGATAGTTATCATGACAGTCATCCGCAGCTTTGGTAATGCAGAGGATGCTACGCTGATAGTTATCATAAGAGTCATCATCCTTATCATCTTCATGATGGTTGTCATCATAGTCATCGCCTTCGTCATCGTCATCATGACCCTTGGTAATGCAGAGGATGCTACGATGATAGTTATCATGACAGTCATCCGCAGCTTTGGTAACGCAGAGGACGCTACGATGATAGTTATGATAAGAGTCATCATCCTTATCATCTTCATGATGATTGTCATCATAGTCATCGCCTTCATCATCGTCATCATGCTTGTCATCATCATCATCATCATCTCTTCCTCCTATTCTTCTATCTTTCTTCTATATACATATCAAATGTGGCGTTAGGCATCCTTGGTAATGCAGAGGATGCTACGATGATAGTTATCATGACAGTCATCCGCAGCTTTGGTAATGCAGAGGATGCTACGATGTCGACAAGCGCAGGGACGATGCGAACAACTCTTGCGAACTAATGGTTTGGCTGGCGACCCGACTCACCCAGGCTTTACTTCCAGGACAATTCTTTCTGGAAACCGGTCAGAAAAACCTTGGAGCTCAGAGCTCAGCCGATGCGCCACAAGGATGCAAACTTGCACTTGGCCAAGAAGTGCAGCACTGGCTTCCAAAAAACAGCTCAGTATCACATTTGTCTATCGAAACCAGTTTACATATTTAAGGCTCGACAGGGCTCTGCTGATGTTTCTTCTATCTTTCTTCTATATACATTTCAAATGTGGCGTTAGGCACCCTTGGTAATGCAGAGGATGCTACGATGATAGTTATCATGACATCTCTTGGCTCCAGCTTGAGCAAATCCCTCAATGAAATCATATGAAACTCTGGTGACAGCCACACAAAGGGTGTTATGATGATAGTTATCATCATCATGATCATCCTTATTATGATGTCATCGCTCTTCTTATCATCATCATGATGCTCATCATCATCTCATTCTTGTTCTCCACACAGGGGACTCATTTCGGCTTGGGCGCAGGGGGCGCTATCTCAAAAAATGAGCCCCTTACTTTTCGGCACAAGGAGTGCTAGGGATACTGGGCCCGTGGGGTAAGTCTCGGGCCGCCCTGGTGATGCCGAGGATGCTACGTTAGACACCATTGCCAATTCAGAGGATGCTACAACGGTAGTTATGATCACAGTCCTCATCCTTATCATCACTAGCATCAGGTCATCATCATCTCTTATTAGCCGGCGCTGGTGATGCCGAGGATGCTACGATGATAGTTATCATCACACATCATCTCTTGCTAGCTGGCACTGGTGATGCCGAGGATCATCGTCTCTTAGTAGCCGGCACTGGTGATCCTTGTCATCAGTATCATCAGGGTCATCACCATCTCTTATTAGGCAGCACTGGTGATGCAAAGAATGTTACGATGATAGTTTTCATCATAATCATCATCATGATCATCCTTATTATGATGTCATCGCTCTTCTCATCATCATCATGATGATCATCATCATCTCATTCTTGTTCTTATTCTTATATGCATTTCAAAAGTAACGTTAGACCCCATTGGCAATGCAGAGGATGCTACGACGATACTTATCATCACAGCCCTCATCCTTATCATCACTATCATCATGGTTATTATCATCTCTTATTAGCCGGCGCTGGTGATGCCGAGGATGTCATCATCATCTCTTATTAGGCAGCACTGGTGATGCCAAGGGTGTTACGATGATAGTTATCATCATAATCATCATCATGATCATCCTTATTATGATGTCATCGCTCTTCTCATCATCATCATGATGATCATCATCATCTCACTCTTGTTCTTAGTCTTATATGCAGCTCAAAAGTAACGTTAGACCCCATTGGCAATGCAGAGGATGCTACGACGATACTTATCATCACAGTCCTCATCCTTATCATCACTATCATCATGGTCATCATCATCTCTATTTAGCCGGCACTGATGATGCCGAGGATGCTACGATGATATATATCATCACAGCCCTCATCTTTGTCATCGTAATCATCGTGGTCATCATCGTCTCTTAGTAGCCGGCACTGGTGATGCCGAGGATGCTACGATGATAGTTATCATCACAGTCCTCATCCTTGTCATCATTATCATCACGGTCATCATCATCTCTTATTAGGCAGCACTGGTGATGCAAAGGGTGTTACGATGATAGTTATCATCATAATCATCATCATCATTATCCTTATTATGATGTCATCGCTCTTCTCATCATCATCATGTTGCTCATCATCATCTCATTCTTGTTCTTATTCTTATATGCATTTCAAAAGTAACGTTAGACCCCATTGGCAATGCAGAGGATGCTACGACGATAGTTATCATCACAATCCTCATCCTTATCATCACTATCATCATGGTTATCATCATCTCGTATTAGCCGGCACTGGTGATGCCAAGGATGCTACGATGATAGTTATCATCACAGTCCTCATCCTTGTTCTCATTATCATCACGGTCATCATCATCTCTTATTCGGCAGCACTGGTGATGCAAAGGGTGCTACGATGATAGTTATTATCAAAGTCATCATCATGATCATCCTTACCATCATCATGATGATGGTCCTCATCATCACCATCATCGCTCTTCTCATCATAATCATGATGATCATCATCATCATCATTCTTACTCTTTTATGCATTTCAAAAGTAACGTTAGACACCATTGGCAATGCAGAGGATGCTACGATGATACTCACCCTTATCATCACCATCATCATGGTTGCTTGCGTACTGACGCCAGGCGCGACTGCGGCTCATGGGGGAGTGGAGAGCGGGGCTGAGAGCTGCTTTTTCTTTACGAGATAGAAGGGCATCGTGTGGCAAGAAAACGTGTCTAGCATTACCAGCATCGCCCGGGCGGGTCTATTGGTAATGCAGAGGATGCTGCGGCTCATGGAGGGGTGGAGAGCGGGGCTGAGAGCTTGTTCATATTCTTTTATGCGTTTCAAAAGTAACGTTAGACCCCATTGGCAATGCAGACAATGCTACGATGATGGTTATCATCACAGTCCTCATCCTTATCATCACTATCATCATGGTCATCATCATCTCTTGTTAGCCGGCACTGATGATGCCGAGGATGCTACGATGATATATATCATCACAGCCCTCATCTTTGTCATCGTAATCATCATGGTCATCATCGTCTCTTAGTAGCCGGCACTGGTGATGCCGAGGATGCTACGATGATAGTTATATCATGACAGTCATCCGCAGCTTTGGTAATGCAGAGGATGCTACGATGTCGACAAGCGCAGGGACGATGCGAACAACTCTTGCGAACTAATGGTTTGGCTGGCGACCCGACTCACCCAGGCTTTACTTCCAGGACAATTCTTTCTGGAAACCGGTCAGAAAAACCTTGGAGCTCAGAGCTCAGCCGATGCGCCACAAGGATGCAAACTTGCACTTGGCCAAGAAGTGCGGCACTGGCTTCCAAAAAGCAGCTCAGTATCATTTGTCTATCGAAACCAGTTTACATATTTAAGGCTCGACAGGGCTCTGCTGATGTTTCTTCTATCTTTCTTCTATATACATTTCAAATGTGGCGTTAGGCACCCTTGGTAATGCAGAGGATGCTACGATGATAGATATCATGACATCTCTTGGCTCCAGCTTGAGCAAATCCCTCAATGAAATCATATGAAACTCTGGTGACAGCCACACAAAGGGTGTTATGATGATAGTTATCATCATAATCATCATCATGATCATCCTTATTCTGATGTCATCGCTCTTCTCATCATCATCATGATGCTCATCATCATCTCATTCTTGTTCTCCACACAGGGGACTCATTTAGGCTTGGGCGCAGGGGGCGCTATCTCAAAAAATGCCCCTTACTTTTCGGCACAAGGAGTGCTAGGGATACTGGGCCCGTGGGGTAAGTCTCGGGCCGCCCTGGTGATGCCGAGGATGCTACGTTAGACACCATTGGCAATTCAGAGGATGCTACAACGATAGTTATGATCACAGCCCTTATCCTTATCATCACTACCATCAGGTCATCATCATCTCTTATTAGCCGGCGCTGGTGATGCCGAGGATGCTACGATGATAGTTATCATCACACATCATCTCTTATTAGCTGGCACTGGTGATGCCGAGGATCATCGTCTCTTAGTAGCCGGCACTGGTGATCCTTGTCATCAGTATCATCACGGTCATCACCATCTCTTATTAGGCAGCACTGGTGATGCAAAGGGTGTTACGATGATAGTTATCATCATAATCATCATCATGATCATCCTTATTATGATGTCATCGCTCTTCTCATCATCATCATGATGATCATCATCATCTCATTCTTGTTCTTATTCTTATATGCATTTCAAAAGTAACGTTAGACCCCATTGGCAATGCAGAGGATGCTACGACGATACTTATCATCACAGTCCTCATCCTTATCATCACTATCATCATGGTTATTATCATCTCTTATTAGCCGGCACTGGTGATGCCGAGGATGTCATCATCATCTCTTATTAGGCAGCACTGGTGATGCAAAGGGTGTTACGATGATAGTTATCATCATAATCATCATCATGATCATCCTTATTATGATGTCATCGCTCTTCTCATCATCATCATGATGATCATCATCATCTCATTCTTGTTCTTATTCTTATATGCATTTCAAAAGTAACGTTAGACCCCATTGGCAATGCAGAGGATGCTACGATGATAGTTATCATCACAGTCCTCATCCTTATCATCACTATCATCATGGTCATCATCATCTCTTGTTAGCCGGCACTGATGATGCCGAGGATGCTACGATGATATTTATCATCACAGCCCTCATCTTTGTCATCGTAATCATCGTGGTCATCATCGTCTCTTAGTAGCCGGCACTGGTGATGCCGAGGATGCTACGATGATAGTTATCATCACAGTCCTCATCCTTGTCGTCATTATCATCACGGTCATCATCATCTCTTCTTAGGCAGCACTGGTGATGCAAAGGGTGTTACGATGATAGCTATCATCATAATCATCATCATGATCATCCGTATTATGATGTCATCGCTCTTCTCATCATCATCATGTTGCTCATCGTCATCTCATTCTTGTTCTTATTCTTATATGCATTTCAAAAGTATCGTTAGACCCCATTGGCAATGCAGAGGATGCTACGACGATAGTTATCATCACAATCCTCATCCATATCATCACTATCATCATGGTTATCATCATCTCTTATTCGCCGGCACTGGTGATGCCGAGGATGCGATGATATGTATCGTCACAGCCCTCATCCTTGTCATCATTATCATCATGGTCATCATCGTCTCGTATTAGCCGGCACTGGTGATGCCGAGGATGCTACGATGATAGTTATCATCACAGTCCTCATCCTTGTTCTCATTATCATCACGATCATCATCATCTCTTATTAGGCAGCACTGGTGATGCAAAGGGTGCTACGATGATAGTTATTATCAAAGTCATCATCATGATCATCCTTACCATCATCATGATGATGGTCCTCATCATCACCATCATCGCTCTTCTCATCATAATCATGATGATCATCATCATCATCATTCTTATTCTTATATATCGTGCGTTCCTGTGGTTCAGGGGTTTAGTTTGCATCAGGGGTTTTGACTTTGCATGGCTTGTTAGCACACTGGGAGACACGTGTGCCACATGACACAAGAATAGTTTTGTCAGCTACTGAAGCTGCAAGTGACTGAAAGTTTTGTCAGCTACTGAAGCTGCAAGTGACTGAGCGATCCGCGAAAGAAAAAGCACAATGACACAATAATAGTTTTGTCAGCTACTGAAGCTGCAAGTGACTGAGCGATCCGCGAAAGAAAAAGCACAATGACACAATAATAGTTTTGTCAGCTACTGTAGCTGCAAGCAGCCAGCAAAGCCAAGGCGAAGTGACAACAGCGCAGTTTGTAATATTGCGTGAAACATTGGCATAGACACTTGGTACCGAGTTTTGGGCTAACATAGCCAGGGGTGCTTCAGGAGGGGACCTTGACACAAAACTGCTTAGTCTTCAGATTTAAACGGCTGTTCCAACAAACGGAAATGCCAAAGGCATGACGACACGCAGTACGAACATATAACAGTGTCATGAATGAGTTTGACGGGACCCTTGCAAACCATTTCAAGCTGGGGGGACGCCTGGGAAAAATACAAGCCAAAAGGGTTTTGAGTCTGCCTGGCTGGGCAGGCAACGCAATTTGAAGATGTGGCCATGTCGAATAGAAGCCTTTCAAAGCAAAGCTTTCAGATTCAGAGTTTCCTCCCAAGATCAGCGCGACCTTTGTTTTCCAAAGCAAGCCGATTTGTGTCGGCCTGGTCTCAGGCACTAAGCTCTAAGCAAAAGCCGCTCTGTGAAAGCTCGCTAGCTGTCACGCGTCCACCTGCAAGGGTGGGGCAAGGGTCAGGGCAATAACTATTGGGAAAACATGGCCTCAGGGTCCATATCCAATGTTTCCTCTTCTATTTCTTCTTGGTCTTGGGGAGGCTCAGCATCTTCGCCCTCCACATCACGGGCTTCAGCATTTGCCCCTGTTGATTTTTTCATGGCCTGCTCCACCATGCAATCCTGAGGGTGTCAGCAACGAGTGAAACCCTGTTGAACCCTCTTAACCCTTGAGCCACAAGTTACAAGTCCATGTTTAAAGATGGCCCCCCCCCCTGCCCCGGATAAATGTTTCCTCAAACAAGTCCTCTTTTTGACAACTTGGACCAGAATCAAGCAAGGCCTTGCTTTGATCACGAAGGGCTTGGTTTCTGCGAAAAAAACATGTTTTAGCTTCGCTCAAAAGAAAGTGGAGCACAAATTCCGGAACGATCGTTTAATCTCAACATGGGAAACATAGTGGACATGGGCAGGTCGCTCCTCAAAGGTTCGAACTTGGTTAAAACTCCCATGTCGCAGTTTGAGCCAGGTGGGGTTTGATGTGGGATTTGAGTTTGAACCCTAGACCATCCTAGACCCTTTGCTGTAAATTGTGTTCAAAAAAGAGGCAACGCAAACAGGGTTTCCACATAGCCGGTTTAAACTGAATCTTGTTCGGGGGTGTGGAAGCTTGACATGATTGATCGGCCCAGCTGCTCTCAAGGTCAAAGCAGCGGAAGTATCACCCTTTGTCTTGACGAGTTCGCATCGAACCGCTTCCTTAGCAAAACACGCATTTTCGCATTGAGACCAACTCATAGTGCCTTGCTTTGGACCACTTCGGGACCCGGTTTGCAGGGCAAGTTGCAGCAACCGTTTCCAGTGTTGCATCATCGATGCCTTCCATTGGCTTAACCTCAGGGTGAAAAACATAAACGAAAATCAGAAAATCAAAAAACATAAGTAGCACCAAGAAGCACCCATCACCTCCCGGCCATTGACCTTGAAGCCCCATTTTCCAGTGGCCTTGTATTTGTACTTAGAAACTTTGACATGGTCATCTGTGACCGCGGCCGCCGGTCGTTTCATGCTGGGCGCGCTGGCGCCATCATCATCTTCCGCGGCGGCGGGCTTCTTGGCAACGGCTTTGGTTTTCGCCTTCGCCTTTGGCTTAGAACTCTTCGCCTGCGCTTTTCGCTTTGGCTTTGGCTTTGGCTGAGGGTGGTGTGGCTCAGGGTCTGTTGGTTCGGCTGCCACTTTGGGTCTGGCTTTGGGCTTAGTCTTCGCCTTTGCTTTCGGTTCCGGAGGGTCAGTTGGCTCATCATCAGAAAGGGCCGTGATGGCCGGCAAAACCATGGCACCTGCGAAGTGTTCACGAGCCAAAACCCTCATCAACCCTCACATCAAGTCCTGATCCACAAATCTTTGAGGGAGCAGTTTGAGTCGTTGAAGCAAGCTTTCAAACCCAACGTTTTGAAACAAGCCCTCAAATGGGAGATTGTCAAGCTATGAATCCACAGACCCTCAAAAACAAGCTTTGAGTGTCAGGTTGCCACATGTCTCACAATTGTTTTCCGAAGCTGCGTTGGTGCGTGTGTCAGGCACGGACACTTGGTGTGTGTGTGACTCCCAGGAACCACCCGCATGATCATATGAAATGTGTGTGTCGGTCAAGTCCGGCTCTCATGCGATGCATGTTGACTCATTGTCATGCTCCCTTGCGCACACACACAAATCCTACTTGCGCATGCGTGCGCCTGCTAAGTAATCTTGATGGCACTTGCCACCTTCAGCACTGCCTTGCAGAGAAGACAAAACTTCGGCTTGGTTGGAGCAACGGTTGCCGGAACTTCTTCACCCACCTTCACCTGTCGTGGTGCCATAGGGGTCAAAGCCCAAACTGTTGCAACATGTGATTTGGAAGCAAACCCTAAGCGCTCATACTTTGTGGGAAAACCAGCAATCTTATTCAAGCTGCTTGCCACACTGGCAAAAAACGCTTCTGGGAACGTTAGGCAATTGAAAACGGTTGCCATCAAACTGTTTGGGGCGACAAGTATTTTACAAAACTGTTGCGGGGCCATCTTGGCCGATTCTTGATTCAATGATGCTTCAAAAAGATCACGCGACCTAACAAATTGAGAGAGCAACCCAACCCCGTGCCTCCCAGATGATGCCACAATCCTTGTTTTTCGGGATGCTGGCAAACTTGTTGCACCACAAAGCCCCGAACTGCGAGGCCCGCAGTTCGCCAGCGCCCTTTTCCTCGGCGGTGAGCTCCTTGGGCTTGAAGGCGTTCACTTTCATGCGAGGCTTCACGGTATACCGGAAGCTCATGGGCCGACTTGTTCCGTCGGTGTCAGCCTGAATGGTGGGGTCAGCAAACAACTTAATCCAGAAAAAAACGAAAAACAAAATACAAGGTTAATGGGGCTCGACGGCCATGATGGTTTTGAGTTGAGTAAGGAACGTTGAAGTACGAATTGGTTTTCTGCAGAGCCCAAACTTCGATCAACACAATTGTCATTGACAATGAAATGGCACCCTCGTGCCGAAACCAGTTTGCAAAAGCGACAAAGCACTTGGCAAGCGGCAGTTTTTTTAGCATCCAGGTCATGATCAACCACCTTGCTTTCCGTGACCCCCCTTTCGCGCGTGATTCGGCACATCACATCTGCCACAGTCAGCATGTCTTTGGTGCCACTTCCGCCAACCCCTGGGAGTAGGGACACCAGCTGCATGTCGTCCACGATCAGCCAAGGAATGTGGTCCTGCGACTGGCCCACCGTTCCTGGCGCGAGGAGGGAGCTGCTGCTTTGCAAACGGAACTTGGCACAAGGGACCCGGGCCTGATGGCATATCGGCGAAGGCCCCAAAATTGAACCCAAAGAGTTCCCCAGCAGTGAGCGTTTGCTCGGCGGTCGACTTGTTCAGGATCCACAGGTCCCCTGATGTAGTGAGGGCCACGGTCAAAGAAGTGCATCGGGCGATGGTGCAGGAGTTGGCCACCCTCGGTTGAAAAACGTGCGGCCTAATGGTCTAAAAATTGAAACGTGTGATATTTGGACAATTGGCACAGGCAGTTTCCTTGGGTACTAGGAGCTCCAAAACCGATGGCAGAGCTTGGCAGTGGGAAAAGAAGTAGGGATTGTGGTGTAGGTGCATGTGGTTTGCAAAAAAAAAAGGAGAAGAACCCCCACGAAAAAGCAAGGCGCGTGTTGTTGGTCTCGAAGTCGTTCAGGGTCACGTGGGAGAACGTCCCAACTCTTGCGGTGTTGGGGGGGTGAGCGTCGCCCCAGTCTGGGCTCGCCGATGTGCGTGCCGGCCTGGGCGGTGTTGGGCCAGACCCAGCGGAAACCTGAGTGGTTGGGCGAGCGCCTTCCTTGAACTTGAGGGCAGTAGCCAGCGCGGTGTTCTTGCCAAACGATTCCTCCATGTCTGCCAACGCAGAGCTGTGGGTTGATGCGTACTTCTGCTTCACGAGGTCGGGTAGCCTCACACTAGCAAGCAATTAGGCTTGCAACCCGGACGTACGAATTTTGAATGAGATTCAAACTCTGCAATCCTACAAAGGATTGTTCGGGTCTAAGGGGCTGAGCTTGGCCATTGGCCACCGACACCACTTCCAAGGATGGCAGGGGCACAGAGAATTGGCTTTCCGGCCGCGACGCCCGTCCGGCTTCCGAAGAGGAATCCCACCATTGGGATAAAATCCGGCCATTCATCGTTGCCCGCACTGCATCGCAGCGCGCGGAGTCATCCACATGGAAGACAGCCATGAAATATGTCTGCATCTTTTGGCAGTGTGTGGTCTCGGTGCCCCCCTGCAGCTTGTTCAGCTGAAGTTCCCACGAAGCAGAACTCCACTCATGGAACCTTTGTTTCCGTTGGCAACACATTCAAGCGTGCATGGATGCCCGACACTAGATAGTGAACTAAGAAACCTGTTTGGCATGGCGTCCACTATGAGAAGCGGCTGGTTCTCCTGAATGTCCATCCCTTCAAGCAGCCCATCCAAGATTGCGCGGCAACCTGCCACCCCACGTTGTTGCACCTGAAATCAAGAGTTCTCAAAAACGGGAGCAAGTTGTCCAAGAACCATTTTGAGTGGATTTTGCAACGGGTCAACAAAACCTGTTTTGCCAAAGCGCCCGCCAATGAGGAGCCAGTGGCTTGTCCGCCTCTGGGTTTTGGAGATCGACTACGCGAGCGCGCGGAACTCCTGCAATGTTGCCGAGCAGTGCCCTCGACTTTGCAAAAGGCGCGGTGTTCTGCGTGGCGCCCATGGTCCCGAGACCTCAATTGAAAAACACATGTGAACCATTGTTGGCAAGGTGCAGGGAGAAGTTCAATGATTAAAAGCTACGGCGCACTGTTGCGATGTCTTCCTTCTGTCGCCAGCATGGTCCGAAGTGTTGAAGGTAACCGAGATCTCATACAGGTCACCAATCCTGAGACAAGCAGCGGCATTTTAACGGGGTTTAAAGCTTGATGAGGTTTGAGTCTGATAGGGTTGAGCTTGTCGAGCATGTCACACGAATTGTTTTGGACCCAGGATGTGACAGGGCTAAAGTTTGACAGAGTTGAAGGTGTGAAGTTTGCTAGGGTTGGAAGTTGGCAAGGTTGTAGCGTGATAGGGTTGCGTCTTGAAAGGGAGGGTCGCGACGGGGTTGGGGCTTGATCGGGCTGGAACCAGTGAGACTGGGGATTTGGAGTTGGATATGGTCGGAGTTTGATGGCTTGATCCACACGGGGGTTGGAGCTCAATAAGTTGGATAGGGTTGGGCCTTGGTAGGGCTGGAGTCTGTGGGCTTGGTAGGTTGGATAGGGTTGCAGCTTGGTAGGGTTGGAGCTTGACTGGATTGGGGTTGTAATTTGATGGGTTGGATTTTAGGCGGCTGCGGGTTGAGAGGGGTGGAGCTTGCTAGGCCGGAGTTTGGCAGGATTGGAGTTAGGGTTGGAGTTTGGTCGGGTTGGAGTTAGGGCTGGAGTTTGGTAGGGTTGGAGTTTGATAGGGTTGGAGTTTGATAGGGTTGGAGTCTGACTGGGCTCAACTTTGGAGGTTGGCCGGTTTGGGGATGGATAAGATTGGGTGTGAGAAGGGCTTCAACCAAGAGTCCCCATAAGCTTGTCCTCAACCAACCGCCTGTTCTTCACAGTTGTGCTCCTGCTTGTGCTGGAGTGCCACTGGGGCATCATGACAAAGGCCACTGTAGAGGCGTTGCCACTGCACACTGCCTGGATAAGGCTCATGCATTCGTCCACTGCCAACAGTCCTTAGACAATGGAACAATAAACTCAAGTAAATAGAGCCCATCACGAAATCGGAACTAAGTCTATCAAGAGTCGGTTTGGCCACAGGGTCAGGTCAACGATGATGATGGTAAGCCTGGGAAACCGACCAAGTGTGAGAAACCGAACAGGGTCACTCTCAGCCTTGGCCCAGCCAAGGAACGTGGATGAGCCGAGCTCGGCTTGCTTGCGAACCACTTCACCGTGGAGGCCGTTCAGCGTTGACAAGAGATGGAACTGGTGTTTGTCCTGCATGAACTTGTCGCATGCCTCCTTGCCCCTCTGAAAGCGGCTCGCCAGATACTTGATATCCAGATCGCCCTCAGAGCAAACTCCACTTGGTTTAACAAACGTTGGCCTGATGATTGAACCGGAATATGCTTCAATTTTGATGGTGATTAACATCGTGCCTGTTGACTTGAGTGGACGTTGAAGTCCGCGGCCCATTTGTTCAACTTGTCCATGTCGGTGGACACACTCAGCTCCAGCTGCTTGAACGTTGTTTGTTGCAGCTGCGCCGAGAGCCTTGGTAGGTCAGCGCCGCCGAATCTGCCTGGACAAGACGCTGGTTGCTGCTGGGGCGCTGGGCTGCCTCGGTGACTTTGCTCTCATCAACCTTCAAGGTGCTTGGCAGGCGCAACCCGTGAAACAAAACCATACAAAACCCTTTCAAAAAGCATTCAGACAAACGTTCGAAACACCCCCGTTCGAAAAAGACCCGTTAAACAAAACGTGCAAAAGACCCGTTCAAAAACCAAATGAAGAAACATCGGACTCGTTATGGCCAGTATCAAAAAGCCCATTCAAAAACGAGCCTGTTGCTGGTACTTGGCGATCTGTGTGGCAAAGATGGTGACCTTACCCAGGTCCGCTGGGGGCACAGAAGATTCCAGCATCACCGTAATCTCCGCATCCCCGTGCCGAAGCAAAAACCTGACTGAGTCGCGAGATTGTTCAAAACGGGTGTTTCCAATTCTAGAGTGATGCACAAGATGGTTACGCGCGGTTTGCGTGAATGCTGCAAATGACGCACGTGGCTCCCGATCAAGACACTTGTGAGTATTCATTTGAATCCAAACGGAAAACCGATGCACATGTTCCGCATGGTCCAACATGTATATGCACGTATATTGCTGACATGTGTTTCACTGATTTCGAAATTGGGGTTGGTGCACATGGTATGTAAGATTCCAGACCGAGTTTGATGTCCGTGTCTAACGTGTTTCCGAGCTTGAAACTTCAAGCGCCCACAAATGTCTGGGGGTTGTTGGTAATGGGCGCCGTTGGAAAAAGCTGGGCGTTCTAGCACGAACCGCTGACAAACTAATGTGAGGTAGTTTGGTATGAGCCAGCAAAATCTGACATCATTGCACGTCCCTTGACACTGTGTGTGTGTGGTGTCGTCTCAGGGCATGCCAGCAGTCCATGCCAGTTGACCCGATGTTGCGTCGTTTTGCGATAATTTTGCAGCCAAAAGTGGCCCGGACACCAACATGTTTCGACCAAGAAGCGAGGATTTGCGCACCACTCCCCCGCCCAGGGCTTTGATATGCTTTAGGGAATGGTTTGAAGGGTTGTTGAACACAACAGTTCACAGAAGACTCAACATGTAACCGGTAAACACAACAGTTCCAACTTCTAGGGGTCTTAGCCGGTTTGCGGCACAAGTAGTACGAAACAGGAACAACACAATCACCAAAGCACATTTCTGGGTCGATTGAAGCCGAAGTAGTCAGGATTGACGCACACGTTTCATCCAAAGCAATACTGATGCAAATGGTTGGCCCCAACCAAACTAAGTGTCAATGTTTCCCGTCGTGTGGAGCCAATTGCAGACCAAAGCAACACCTTCTCGATGTCTGCTGTCACGTTCTGCAGAAAGCTCTCAGGAACGGAGGCGGCGAGCTGCGCCATGCAGGCCTGATAGCCACCGCACACGCGATGAAGATTCTCCTTAGTTGTTGGTTGGCGCCCCATAGAAGTCCCAAAAAAAGGCACACTAAATAAATGACGCTTCTCCTCAAACAAGGCACCCTGTCAAAACAAGAGCTGATGATTGAGCTGCTTTGATACCTTCATCCCCGACCGACGCAACTTGCTTTGCTGGGTGAATCACGATACTAAAAACAAAGCGGCTTTCAGTTGCAAGGGGTCCACCCTTAACCCAACCCGCCACAAAGACTATAGGCAGACAAAGGTCCAACTCCTTCTGGTTCCAAGCCTTGCGCATTTTGGGGTTGAGGGAAAGGAAGTCTTGGCCCATTCTGGCAGTCAACAATCTAAGAAGCTCGGGTGTGTTCGAAAGGTGCCGCTCCCATGGTGCCAGTGGGCCTGATGCTGAAGTGTAAACTTCATTGAACACCCCGTGCGCGATCGCCTCGTGCGTGATAAACTTCTGCATGCTGTGCTCACGCACCAACTCGGTGAGCTTTTCGCGGGTGGGCTGGCTCACATTCCTCAAGAGGTTGATGGCTGCTTGGGCCTCAAACCGCCCAATTTGCATTGCCGCCGCAAAACTGCTGGCGTTGGTGTACTGCTGGAGCGCCTGAACGGAAGCGTCGCCCTGCACCCCTCCGCGCGCCATGAACTGAAGCTGGTGAAGCAAGTTGAAGCAATTTGGACGCCGTCTGATTGTGGCACTCCCAAGGGTTATGCCTGTCAGCTGCGTGGCTGATTCAGCAACGTGGAACAAAACCGTCGAGCGAAAGAAGGTGGCCTCTATTGGTGCTCACAACCTTGGTGACATCGCTGTCCACTGCCGTCGCATACACCACTTCGAATGTCCTTAGACACGTCAAGGCGAGATGTTCAACCGGCCAATCAAAGCGCAATCAAACAGCAATCCGGATAAAGCCGGGCTTCTTTGCAACATCCGAAGGAAGCTCCTGCGGTGAACGCCAACGCGTTTCGTTTCAAGCACGCTGACAAGCCCTGCCTCGAGAAAGTCAGGGCACTCAAATGCGCACCGAAGGACAGCTAGGGCGCATGATGCTCTGTTGAACCCCTTGACCACGAAGGTGCACTGAGGCTCCAAGAGCGAGCAGTCCCCGTCAACGGGGTCGAATTTTGCCCGCGGCGACAACAGCCAGGCATCAGAAACAGCTGCCACGCAGAGTTTCTCCGCACCGGGTGTGTCCGGGTTTGTCACGAACCCTTTGTGGGCAATCAGCTGCGCCAAGAGGCGCTGCACTTCCTGCGCACGGCTTGCTTGTTTTGAAGCGTGCGGCCAGCGACAGAAATCCATTAGCTAAGATTTTGGCTGGGTCGGTCGTTCCACGAAGTCCGAAATCGCTTCGGTGAGGAAGCATCCAAGGTCTGAGGTGGTGTGCTCCGGGCGTGTGCAAGCCGCCAGGGGTGACATAGGTCCTGGGAGAACAACGTAAAAGGCCATGAGTGCATGATCTTGTTTGCTGGGGAGCGGGCAAGCTGGGGTCAGCCGGAAACGTGTTTTCGATCCAGGTGTAGAACTTCAGAGCCTCATCCTGACATGTTTGGAGTCAAGGTTGATGACGAAACTTGTTGACACACAGTCCTTGTCAGCCAACACGTTGCTGAGGTAAAGGTCGAAGGTTGGAGTGCTGCTGGTCAAAACCTTATCCCTTAGCTACGGAGCCATTTCGCTTCGGAACCAAGTTGATTGGGATTGCCACTGAATGTGCATCAAAGTGACGCCCATTCCTCAAAGGCTTTCATGTGGGGCATGCAGAGCACATCCGGGGACACGCTCGGCAACTCGTTTTTCTTATCCCTCTTTCCATTGGGCGTTGGCCCCGAAGAGATCCTCTTGCGAGGGGGCATGTCCTGCCAAACCAGGCTGGCCACTCGCGCTGCGCTGGGTGGCGGACTGGCCTTGCGGGCGGGACCACGCTGCCAGGCCTGGCTGACCAGGCCCCATTTTGTGCCGAGCTGGGTTGTCGCCCCAACGATTTGTGCCGAGCCCCACCCTCAAGATCTGGATTTTGTGCCGAGCCCCACCCTCGACATCTTGGTTTTGTGCCGAGTTCGGTTGACCGACCCTTGATTTGTGCCGGGAGAGACCCCACCCCTTCACAAATGGCACCCTGCCCCAGCAACCCCTCCAAGACCCGAGAGCTGAGTAGTATAACCTGCTTGGAAAAACAAGGCAGGGGATACGGCTTGTGAAAAGGCGTCACTTCTGTTCCTCCATTTTGTGAAAGGCCATTTGCTCTCAAAAAGCGTTAGGGGGGGGAGCTCCTTTTTGTGACCAAGGGCAGCCTCCCCAAGCACGAAACCCTTTAGTTTGCGCAAAATCTTCAAGAACAAGGGCTGTTTTTTTTCCGGCTGATGGAAATCAAACTTTCTTGTAGGTTTCGTGCCGTCATCCACCCCCACAATTCACAACCTGTGGTTTGTTTTTGGTTGCCAAGTTGAGCCGAGTAGGAGCTGCACAAATGGACTCACAGGGAAACCGAGCGCTTCTCAAACTCACACAAGCCCCCCCAAAAGAAGAAGCGCAGTTGTGGGCATTGCCTGCTTTGTTGTTTCTCAACTGCCTGAACCAGTCACTCTAAAGGAATAAGTTCAAGCCCTCTCAAACAAGGCTTGTAATGAACAAATGCCGCACAATCCTGCTTCTGAATTTGAGAGACCGTTCACAAACTCTAGGTCCAGACCAAACTCTTTTCCCCCTTTGAAATGATCAGCGGCGAGCGAGCGCCGCAGCATCATGAGCAGCCCTGGAAATCCTAATGGCACGTTGGATTTCAACCCCCTGCGCCCAGAGTCGGGCAGCATCGCTGTACAGTTCAAGGCTCTCTTTCGAGCGCTTGTAGCGGGCAAAAGCTTGTCCTTTTGGCTTGTCAGTGAGCAAGGCCAGGTTGTTCGGCGCCTCATGTGGCAAGGTAACTGGGCGACATACAAGGAACTGCATGAGGGCGGCGCAGCTTCAAAGGATTGGGCGGCCACAGGCCCTTCTCCAGCAACCCCAGCACCAACTGCAGGGCCAGGAGCAAGTAGCGCCCTAGGGCTTTGGCAGGGAAGCAAGCCAAGCAAGGCCGAAATAAGGACCGCGCCAGGACACGTCTAGCAAGGGCGTGTTCAGATTTCTGCCCTCGGCCAAGAGTTCGATGGATTTCGCTGCCCTGTGCAGACGGAACGGCTCTTGGCCTCGGAACAAGAAATGGGAAGAATGTCACACGCCGCACTCCGGACATGAGGATACGACGCAACAACGCAGCCAGCTTCACATAGTTTTTATTCTCTTCAGACTCGCTGTTGTGCTCTTCTTGCACGTAGACTGGCATCAGCTTGCAAAACATCAATCAAGAGAACAACAACTAGAACGTCCGGCCTGGCGGGGCGGCGCAGCCCACAGACTGCACGGTTTCTGCAGGAAGATATCGAAAGCATTGTAGCTTCCACTCGGGATCGGACATGAACTGCTTCGACCTGCAACAACACAGGGCAAGACTAAGACGCAGGCAATTTAACAGGGCCTCAAGATGACATCAGACTGGTGCCAGGGAACGTCCTTCCTGCTCCAGAAATTGTCGGTGATGTGTTCGCGTTGGAGACCTACGCTGCAAACAAGTGAAGGACCAGGGCGAGGCAAAACGATTGGCCACTCAAATGCGCAACGGGGTCCTGAGTCACAGAAGCGTTGCAGCTTCATCAAGTGTGGGGCTCCAGGCCCTCCGATTCCTTTCAGGTGACAGTTCTGGAACACGCCCGCGAGGAAGTGTTTCCTTGGAGCAGCGGTCAAAGGCATAACGTGTGATCAAGCGGTAGCGTTGCAAAACACACCAGGAGAAAAGCCAAGGAACCAGTCTCGATATCGAGCAACAATCTTGACTTCACGGTGTGGCTCATGTTCCCGGACATGAGGTTGCTGAAGAAACTCTTCCATTGCCTGTTTGAAGCTGTCCGGATCCTCTAGAACAGGATATCGCTGTAACCAGTTCGACACCACACTGAAATAAGCATCGATATCTTCATGGCTATGGCCACTGGTCAGGCATGATAAACTGGCTGAGCGTATTCGGTGCGTTGCAACTAGTGAGGCAAGCAGCTGCAGACAGCAGTTGTTCTTGCCCTCCTTGGAGCAATTGTCGGCTTGGACCCCGACATGCGACATACGAAGGTCCAAGCCAAGCGAGTGGAGCCTCCCAAGGGTGTAACCTATTAACTCGGCGCTTCGCGAACTGTTGCAACTCACGTTCGGCGGCGAAAGCGATGTGAGTACATAGTATCCATGAACGATAATTGTTGTCGAAGCCAGTCGCGGCCGGTGCACAGCCGAGAACTCTTTTGCTTGAAGGGTCTGTGACTTTGGCCAGCTGTGCTTCGCCTGATCAAAACTATCGATGATGATAGTGATCTCGTGTGGCACCTTTGTGATGGCCCCGAGGCGGCTTAGACTCCTGCATTTCCAATAGACCTGGCGGTCAGCATACTGACGTCTTAGATGTTGCCGGAATAGCTGAAGCTGTGCAAGGCGTGCTGACATGGTATGCCCAGTGCGTCGAATGATGACACGGTGTTTTATACACGTCGTGCACTTGCTGTGGTGGGTTGAGGTTCGAATCCTGAGCAGATCCATGAAGGAATCCATCCATACCTAAGGAAGCCATCGTCGCATGAAAGCAAACACTCAAAAGTCGAAACAATCAAGAACAAACTCGTTGCCAAATACTAGGCGAGGGACATCAGCGAACAATTTGTAGCTGAACTTTTCTGTAGGGTTCTGAGCCCGGAGAAGTCTCAAATAGTCGTGATAGGTGCCCGGCGGCAAGTGTCGGACCTTGCTCCGGTCGAGGTTGACAGGGTCAATTTTTCTGGAGGCTTGACGCGGCCGCTTGTTGGAGTTCATGTTGTCTGGTAAGGACTCTGCTGCCGTTTCATAGAGGAACATCAGAAAATCGTGCACCTTTTGTCGCTTGTCGCTTGCCGGCCCCCTTGCACGAGGAACACATCGAAGGTCAAACGGGCACTGCTCAGAACCAGTGGCCACCGCTTTGTGCATTTTGGCAAAGCGTTGCTTACCAACCCCCATCAGGGCCAGAAACCCCCGGTTGCACACTTGCTCGCCGAGAAACAAGATGTGAGTCACACCACGGCAGGCGCTCTCCTGGCGCTGGAGCAACTGGAACACCTGACGGCTGGTGTCATGGACGCTTGGCATATGGGACAACGTGATGTTGCTTAACATGAGGAACCTGAGCCTCCTGCGTACTTGTCCTGCTCCAACTTGGTGAGCTTGTGAAACTCTTTGCGGGCCCCGATCCACCTCTCAAATTGGTCCCTCAAACGGAAAGGCCCCAAGCAATCGCTTTTGCAGTTGCATCTCCTCCCCACCCGATGGCGAAGGGCATCTACATCAAGCGGAGCAAGGGATTTGGGTTGCTTTCGCTTAGCCGGCTTCTTTCGACTAGGAAGCTGCTGAGAGGTGCTGCTGGCCAGCTGCTCAAACGGCTCCTCGTCACTCAAAGAGCAGATTGGGGGCAATGGGTGAGTACCTGTCAACAGGCGATGGCTGCTGATAAGAAATAAATCAAATGAGTTTTTTGAGGGGAAAACAAATATTTTCCTTGTTGTTTGCAAGGGGCAAGAAAAGGGCCACCCTTGGCTTGGGGGTGGAGCCTTTTTTTCTTGAGGTTCCGCATGGTTCCGAGGTGCCTGTTGGTGCGCTGGTCATGAGCACCCCTAAGAGCGAAGCCAGAATCAGAAGCCAAGGCTGAGCTGCGCTTGGCATGGGCCTGGGCAGGCATCTTGGAGTACGCGGTCAGGTGTCTTGGCGTTCCCTTTTCACTTCCAGGGCAACAAAAGGCATCAAGGGTCCAGATTGTTTTTGCGAGCCACCACAGCGATCGCTTGAAGAAGGGATTCTCGAAGGGCGGCGGCTTTTTGTAGCCCAAAGGGGTAAGGTCAGGGTCATTGCCACAAGCTGAACCTCTAAGATCCCAGCTGTAGGAAAGCGTCGCCACTTCGATCAGTTGGCCTGGGATTGCCTTGGTGAGTCGAACCGCTACAGAGAGTCCTGAAACGTTTTTTCATAAGAGGCCGACTTCCGCTTGTTGGTCAGAAACTCAAAAGCTGCTGCAGAGCATGGCAAAGGATCAAGCACCCAATGTTCCTATGGCGTTGTTTCTCCCGTGTCTCCGAAAAGAGTTAAAACAAGATGCGGCTTCCGTTATTGTCTTTGTTTGCCACAGAGCCTCAATAGGCTGCAGGGCCGGCCACAGTTGGAACAGCTCTGATCCAAGGAACGGCGCAGCTGATAATCTGGCCGGGCTGACGGAAGTTCGCAGGCGCGCGGCCGAAGGCAGGATGGGGAGCACCGAAAAAAAAGGCTCGAAAAAAAAGGCTACAAAAAAAAGGCAGGATGGGGTTTGCCTAAATGTTTCAAGCGACACCAACTGCTGATAAGCTCAATTCTAACGGTTGCCGAATCTGACACCAACCCAACCCGGGCAATCGTTCAACCTTTCACCGCCTGCAATTCGTTAGGGTGGGTTGAATTGCAAGGGAAGCGCCCGCTCAGTTTTCTCTGAACTTCTCCATGATTACCTTGAGAGCAAAGCATGCCCTGGACACGCAGGCGTGGCTCCTGCTCTGGGCCAGCGACCTGTGGATCTGCTTCAGACGCTGGGATGGCAATTCATCATGTGGAACTCCTGTGCACAGCAGAGTCAAAGTCAAAGCGCGTGCTACAAACCAAGCTGGCCTCAAGCATGCTGATCCATCCGGCAGATCTCAGCCAGTAAAATCAGAAGTTGTGCAGCAACTTGCAACCTGTGAATCCCAAGGCGAGGGCTTCTGTCCAATCTGGGCGCCGTCCACGACAAAGGCGTCCCGGGCCTCCTGGTGATGGCTCCGAGCAATCTTGGGGGAAGTCAGAAAATAGAGAAATTGGGTACAATTGGAGAAAATTGGCTTTCTAGTACGAACGTCGCTGTCTGCGGGGGATTTCTGACATTGTACAAAGGGTGTCCCTTTGAGGCGCTTGCGTATTTCTTTGAAGCTAAACCGATCCCTGATTTGCCAATTGACCCACATTTGGGGATTTGCGCTCGTTCGCGGGTTTCTGCTTGCGCTTGTTTTGTGGCCAGAAGTTACACGAACTAAAAGCATTTCTCACCCGAAACATGTTTAGACCCAAAGGTGCCCCGATTTACGCACCATTCCCCTCATGTCTAGGGCTGAAGGGCTTTGATGGGTTGCCAAGTCAACAAGTTGAAGAAGATTTGAAAAGCAGGAGAGAAAACAGGAAACACTTCCAATTCAATTGCTGGTGGTACGCAAAAACAATACAATGGCCGGCTGCGGGAGGCATCAGTTTGGACGCATTCTCCAAAAGAAGGCTTGTCAGGGAAGCGATAGTGCTTTGATTTGTTGGCAGTGGAGACACCTCATGTTGGCGATGAGCGTTCTGACAAGCGCTGGCGATGGTGATGCGGGAGACCTTGACTTACTGAGATACCAGTAATAACGATGGCAGGGACCCTTCTGCCGATGGCACGGAAAAGAAATCACAGCGATCGAACAAGGACACAAGAGGCGATGATGACACGGAGGACTGCGCGTGCGGGCTCTAGTGATGCTGCTGCTGTCGCAAACCGTTCTAGACGGCGACGAAGACAATGCTGACGATGGCGCTGGCGATAGGCTCACTGCCCGATAACGAACGACGGCGGCCTGGCGATAGCTTCTCTCAGAAAAACGAACACTGAATGAACATCAAGTCAACGAGATTGGGGCACCAATCAGTGGCGATTCAGCCAACGACAACGACGGGTGGCGAGCCAAGGATGCAAGGAGGTTCAACCACAGCTGATGATGGCGGATGATGATAAGTTGGGGCGAATCGGTGCTGGTTATGCTTCTGGTTTAACCACAACCCGGGTTTCGGGCCTCATCCCAGCATCTCCAAAAGCGCTTTGGTCGGCACGCCCTGGGATACCGCGCGGCTCACCCCCTTGTCTAACCCCATGTGAACTGACAGACCCATGTGAATTGAGGGCTCGGCCGATCGAAGTCAGACTCACAGGTTGCAGCTGTTCGTGGTGAGGCTTCATGACCTTTGATGTCTGAACTTTAAATGATTGACATGCGTGGCAGGTCAATGAGGCCAAAAAAAAACCAGGAGGCCTCAACGCATGGGGCCAACACAGGAACCAGTACGGCTTCATCTGAGGCTGCTGCCGGCAAACTCTGCCAAGAAGAGGGTGGCCTCCAGGGATGCAGCGGGGCTGTGTCGACTTGGCAGCAATTCAAGTGAACACCTCAAGGGGCATCACCTGAAGTTGGTGAGGGAGGAGCTGATGCTTGTTCGAAATTCACGCCCGCCTGCAGGCATCAAGAAAAGCCCCTTTCCAAACGCTGGCAGTCAAGCAAAAGCCATGTCAGACATGTCATGATCTCAGGCTGACGCTGGTGCTGACATCTGGAACTGCTGCAAAGCAAAGGCGGCGAGACGGGAGGCGGGGCACGTTGGACCAACAGCGGGTGTTGCGTTGACAGGGTTTTCCAAGATCATGTGTGCAATGGCTGGGTCTGCGAATCACTCGGTGCGTTTTTTGCGGAGCTCCCCCAATCCCGAATGTTGACCTTGAATTGCAACCAATTTAAATTTGAATCAGCAGCGGGCTTGCCACCCCAAAATCTGAAGTGCAAACCGGCAAACATGGGGCATAACCACATTGCCAAGAGTTTTCAGACGCTTCGCGTCTACCTCGGACTGCTCAAAACACAGCCACTTATGCAGGGCAGGCTTGGACCCGGGAAACCAGTCTTTGGCAGGGAGTGCGTTCAAGTCCGTCTTGTCCTGGAGCGTGTGGCCCTCGACACACAGTGATTGATCAGAGCTCATATCCCCAGCAAAGTTTGCCTCAAAAAAGTCGAAGTTCTGCTGCTCAATCAAAATGAAGCACCGCTGCCGCCAGACCTGGAAAAGTAGTTTTACGGACTCTTGAAGTTTATCTCTTTGCTGAAAAGGTGTGATGAACGGGCTGTTTGAGCCCCTGGCCTGAGCGCCGACATTGTGTCCATTCACCACCGAGTATCTCATGCGGAGGTTGCGGTGAAGGCATTCCTTGGTCGCAGATCGCACGGACGGTCAAATTCAAACATCTTGGGGCTCGACCATCCTTAGGAAGTCCATGACGTCATCCATCCTGATGACGTTGCCCACGTTCTCCAAGAGCATGAATTTCCTTCAGAAGGATTCCCCAACAAATGCATGGTTAGATCAAGTCTTAGGCAGGGACGCCTGTGTGCTGTCAAACAGATACCAGCAGTGGCGCACCAAAGCAGTTCGGTCATCCGACATGCCCAAGCGCTTGCCCGCCCGGCTCGCCCCCTGACGGCAAACTGTTTGCAAAGGCAAAAACTGGAGTGTGGTAACCGGCCTGACAGGGGAACCCCCCGATCAAGCCGTCAACCTGCTCGTTGATGATGTTGGATTTCCACACTGTGGTGATATCTCCAAAGATTGGGCCGGGATCAGCGTAGCCATCCTGCATGCGGGCAGCAATGACTTGTCGGCAGTACGCATCGCTTTCCACCTTGGTATTGCTCGCAGAAATTGAAGAACCGTTGATCTGGCTAAGGGCTCAACATACGCGATGCTCTTGCACCACCTCAATTTTTCAGGAAACAATGCGAAACAAAGTAGAATGTTTGAGGCCCCAACGAATGCAGAGCTATGTCAAGCCCCAGAACTCCACTAAACATCGAGACCACGTTGTGTCGGCGAGGCCCTTTCTCCTCCAAGGTCCAGGATTTGTTTTCACCCGTCGTGCTATCGATCGGCCAGGCCTCCAAGACCAACCAGGGCGCCACCTTGCGGATGCTGTCCTTCGTCACGCTGCCCGGGGTTGAGAGCGACCAGCCCTTCGGAATCCCTGGCCGCAAAGCGCAAATTCGGAAGCCTTGACCATTTAAAGACACGCGTTGGTGAACATGTGTAAATTGCTTGCCTGCCATGAACTCTGCCACGATGGGATTCAAGAATTTCCCCCGCTTGAGAATCTTGGAGTTGCATTCTTTCTTGTAGTCAGACCAGAAGTAAATTTGGGTGGCCACGTCCTGCAAGCAGGTTGAACCGAATAACATTTGTCCATTGGACATGCGCAGCACAGGGGTCCCGAGATCCACGCACCGATAAGTATTTCTGGCACGCCCGTGTGGTAGCTCCGAACACTCCTCAATTTGCAGGGTGACCGTGAGCAGTTTTCATTTCAAGTTTAGGGCCAAACTCACTGTTCCAAAAGACTTCAAAGTGATCGGTTTCTTCACCAGCTTCCCTTTTCGTGGAAGCCGCGCTTTTGGCTTCGGTTTGCACGGCACCTGCCATGGTTGAGCACACGGACATCCAAAAAGACCGCTCAAACGAGCAAGTGGGGCGAGGGTCAACTTGAATTTTCTCCTGGGGACTTGCTTCCCACACGCCGGGCGGTAGGCTTCGAACTGGCCGTATCTTTTCCGAAGGATTCCAAACAGCGGGAGCCTCCCGAGAGCCTGGCGGCACGCGTGTGTGTATCCAAGGAAAGCTTCGCTGGCTGAGCTTGGCGCCTTGACGTTGAGCACGTGGGCTGCTTCGGCTTCGATACTTGGCATAGCAAGGTTTCAAGGGGTGCGGGAACCAGGGATGGGCTCTGGGGACGCGGCTCGCTCAGAGTCTCGACGGGCTCCAAAGGCATCACAAGCAGGTTTGATCCCCTTTGCCAAGTGCTGAGAGGGGCTTCCATTTCATTTTCAAACACCATCAACATCAAGGATGCAGTATGCAACAAGCATGTGCTCTTGTCAAGTTCAAGCAAAGCATGATGCTGCATGTTTTTTGACTTGTCGCGACTCCCCTGCAGCTTAGTTAGCCCCGCTGCGAAAGAACTAAGAAGACTCCAAAAAGGAGGGGTCTAACGAAGCCACACTTCCATCCCCATCAAGTCGGAAGCAGGCTTCCCCTAGCATCTCAGAAAGCCTTCTGCAAGAGTCTACTGGCTGGGCCCCTGCAGTCGGAGAATTCACGAATGCCTTGACCTGCAGATCTGCAGTTTGATCGTTTTCTTGAAATGACTTGGGACTTGGGACGCGACAGCGTTCATCACCTTGAGGGCGAAGAGCCGCTTTCGAACTTCCAAGAACTTAGGGGCTGTTCAAGAGCCAGCCCACGAAGTGTAAGCTGAGGACCGGGCAACTCTGTTCCAAGCGGCTTCTTCTTCCAAAGTGTCGGGACTATCCTGCGAAACAGAAATGTTTGTTGGTTTTGAAACCCATGTGTTGCAACAGCGGCCTGCTTTTTCCTGCCTCCAAAGTCTCGCTGGGACAAGAGGAGGGCGTTCTGGTTTCCTGGGCGCAACATGTTCAGCATCCATTGGATAAAATGATTGCTTGGAATAAGAGAATGGCTTCTTGAGTAGAGAGACCGGTCCTTGACAGAGCATGAGCTGGTTCAGACAAATGCGCAAGTTTACAACTATGAATGCAGACGCGGTGCTCTGGCGAGGAGAGCTCCAACAAAAACGCATCCTAAGAAACGCACATGTCGAGCGAACCTTTGCCGCGATGGCTAACAGAAACACGATTGACTCTTTCAGGGGGCGACCAATCGACGAAGTTGCCCACGGGCCTGAGAGGTTTTCCCCTCCACCGAAAAAACTTGTTCCAATCCCTTGAATTGAGAGCCCAGCCAAACGGCGCTTTGGGGTCGAGCATGCGCGGGCTGGCGATCGAGATCTGGATACCTGACAGAAGAGTTGCCGCATAAAAAAAAACCTTTGGGGGAAACTGCCTGGCGCGACATGGTGTGCTCAGTGGAAGGCTAGATGACCCACGGGTTTGACCCTCTCAAATCTGCCAGGCAGAGGCTCCTTGGTCAGCGCTTTTCACTTTAAAAAAAACCTGCAAACAAACACACATGGTCAATGTTGCCCAGTTCTCGGCGACGGCCTGCTTGTAGATCAAATCAATCGATTGGTGTGGCACTTCCTGGGCAACTTTCGAAAGTGAAAAGCCCCCAGTCTTGTCACTGGGCCCCCTGCCAAGGAGTGACGCCGTGACGCGGTGCAACAGCAAAAAGCGCCTCCGGGTGCGGGTGGCCATAAGGGAAAAATGCGAGGTTTTGTCCAGGCCTGGAGAACATTAAGTTCCATTTTGGATCTCCATGGCTGGCTGACTGTTTGCCAAAACGGCCACTTGCCGAGCGATGTTGCCCCGTCCCTCGTGGGTCGAAACAAGGTTCGAACTTTTTGGTGGGAGGCACCCGTCCATGTATGCATGTACACATATATATATATATATATTATACATATATGCATTAACATGCGTACATATAGTGTCAGTTACGGGGGTCGTTTGGCTCAACCAGGACAGTGCAGCAGCTGCAGTAGCTGACAAAACTATTATTGTGTCATTTTTCCAGATGGCGCGGCCACTTGCAGCCACTTGCAGCAGCCATAGTAGCTGGCAAAACTACTCCTTGTGCTATTGTCATTTGTCACTCGCTCGCCGCCGCGCACTTGGACCACGCAAACAAAACGGCAGACACTTGCAGTTGCAGTAGCTGGCAAAACTATTTTGTGTCCTTGATTGGCATTTGGCTCTCGCTTGCCGCTCAGCGCTGGCACATTTAAACCACCAAAAACCAAACCCCGGGATGCAAACTAAGCCCCCGGTCCACAGGAACATAGAATATATGCATTTCAACAGTAACGTTAGACACCATCGATGATAGTTATCATCGCAGGCCTCACCCTTATCATCACCATCATCATGGTTGCTTGCGTACTGACGCCAGGCGCGACTGCGGCTCATGGGGGAGTGGAGAGCGGGGCTGAGAGCTGCTTTTTCTTTACGAGATAGAAGGGCATCGTGTGGCAAGAAAACGTGTCTAGCATTACCAGCATCGCCCGGGCGGGTCTATTGGTAATGCAGAGGATGCTGCGGCTCATGGAGGGGTGGAGAGCGGGGCTGAGAGCCTGTTCTTATTCTTATATGCGTTTCAAAAGTAACGTTAGACCCCATTGGCAATGCAGAGGATGCTACGATGATAGTTATCATCACAGTCCTCGTCCTTATCATCACTATCATCATGGTCATCATCATCTCTTGTTAGCCGGCACTGATGATGCCGAGGATGCTACGATGATATATATCATCACAGCCCTCATCTTTGTCATCGTAATCATCATGGTCATCATCGTCTCTTAGTAGCCGGCACTGGTGATGCCGAGGATGCTACGATGATAGTTATCATCACAGTCCTCATCCTTGTCATCATTATCATCACGGTCATCATCATCTCTTGTTAGTCATCGTAGCATCCTCTGCATTACCAAAGCTGCGGATGACTGTTATGATAACTATCATCGTAGCATCCGCTGCATTACTAAGGGCGCCTAACGCCAGTTTTGAAAGGGGTCTGATGCTTTGGATGCGTCATGATGATTATCAGCCGATTTGATGTCAACATCATCGGTTTCTGCAGCATCCTTTTCATAATCGTAGTCAATTCCATCGTATCATCACAGTCATCGTCCTCGTCACCATCGTCATCAATGTCATCATCATGATAATAATCAACCTCATCATCATAATCATCATCATCATAATCATGGTGGCCATAAGCGTTGTGAGGGCCACCGTGAGCGCCGTGGAGGCCGCCCGGCTTGCCTTCTTTTTTTTTGGGGGGGGGGTCTCATAAACATTTCCAAAGGAACGTTAGACAGCATTGGCGATGCACAGAATGCTGCGCTGATAGTTATCCTCACAGTCATCATCATCAGCATCCTCATCATCCTGGTCAACATCATCTCTCATTAGGCAGCCTTGGCGATGCAGAGGATGCTGCGATGCCACACGCACGCGCGGCCAGAACGCCGGCCTGGCTTTAGTCTCGCAAACAGGATGTCAGACGAACACGCGGCCAGAACGCGCGGCCAGGCTTTAGTCCTCAGCGTGGATTTCTCTGGCACCAGCACCTTTATTGCGCATCGCTGCCACGAGACGCCACACCTCCGCAAGGATTTTCTTCTTTCGCTTGGCGCGCGTTCTTCCAAGTCGCATCTTGCTCCTGCACGCAATGTTCTGTAGGTCTTGCTCCGTGGCGCACACGTCGCACGTTTGCTTGCCGTGCCCCTTGGCCCCATGGCTTCGTCGTGTGTACCTCGCGAAGCATGCCTGCGGTCGCGCGACCCCGCAGTGCGCGCACTTCCAGAAGCCTCGTTGCCTTTGACTGCACACCTTGCATTTTTGCCTCTCCGCCTGTTTCGTGCGCCAAGCTGCTGCGCTATATTTGGCTTCTTCTTTTTTTTCTTTGCAGTTGTAGCAGGTTTTTGTTTCTTTGCAGTTTGAGCACACACGCAGGAGTGCAGTGCGGGGTTTGTGCCATTTCGCGTGGAAGGCACTCGTGGGCAGCCAACACATGCACTGGCGACATTGCCAGGGATGACCGGCCTGCTCGTGCCTGCCAATGCATTCCTTACAGACGCAGCGCGTATCCTCGCGCTTCCACTGCCCCGCCGTGTAACCACGTGGCTCCTTGCGTTCCCGGCACTCGCTGCACGGCTTCTCGATGATGTACTCTTGTCACGTCGTCTTCGCGTTGGTAAAGGCGCCAGAGCAAAGGGGCGAAATATGAGCAGGCGTTCTCGCCCTTCCACGCGCGTCACGGCGACGTAGCAAGTCAAGGGATCGTCGCCAGGTTGTATCGCGATGTCGGCAACGGCTCCTTCACGCATGGTTAGGCCTTGCGCTGCATGAGCGGTGATCGCAAAGTACGGACACAGCGGGAGCTGTCTCCGCGAAACCTTGAGCTTCGGGTATTTTCGACGATGATCTAAGTGCCAGGCGCTGCGAACCGGCGCCACTGGAAGGATGCAGTCGTCTCCCATGCCCTTCACGCGCCACTTTCGCTTGGTTTTGAATTGCACGTGCACTGCCGTAGGCAATTTCGTCCAGAAGCGGACTTCTCCATCTTGTTCGCTGGGCTCGGCGTTCGGGCTGTCGTGCGTCCAGCCGCAAACTCGTCCGGAACATCCACGCAACACGCCCCTCTCTCGATCCAAGTGGTCTGTGGCAGCTACGGGCATGCCGATGCACAGTGGCAAGGTGCCGTAGACACTGTTTTTTGTGGCTCCAAAACCACAACTAAATCCAGGGGTTGGCGGCAATGGGCGGCAGCCCTTAAATATGCCTCGACAGTCGCATGCGGAGTTCTCCGAAAAAGTCCAACATGTCAATGTCGTTGCGTTAAGTAGACCTAGCTCAAGAGACTACTGTTGGGCTAAGCACCGACGTTTGTCTACGCAGAAGGGCTAATGGTTTGGCAATGCTCAGGCAGTCGAGTATGAGCTCCACATACTGCAAAGATTCAAAATCATACATGTCAGCGAACTGTGCTTTCAGAGGCTACTGTGAAGATCAATGACAGAAAGTGTGCAGCTTCAGCAGACTCTAGAAAACAGCGCATTGCCAACGCTGGTGCACTCCTGCTTCGCTTGCAGTAGGCTCTGCGCACTCTCCAGGATGTGTTCCTGTCATGCACCAATGACATACCATTGCCAGAACTGCCCTATCTGCCATAGTCTGGTTTGATTACGACATCTATGCCATGGCCAAACAGTTTCCTTCCCCAGACAGTGCACACAATGTCTCGCCTGTTCTTGATACAAACATGTTCCAAAAGGTCCGGTTCGAGGTCAAAACGAGCTACCAAGGACAGCATAAGCATGACATTGCCGCTCAAAAGTTGCTTTGATTCAAGCGTGCACTCCTTCCTCTGAAATATCACACATTGGGTCAAATAGTGATATGCAAGTTCTATTAACTTGCCCATCCCAAAGGGATCACATCCTTCATGTTCCCCTAATCGAAAGTTTCCCTAATCATTTCAATGCATCTTACATGGCCCAAAGTAGGGCAAGCCCACAAATGCGTCTGACCGTGGACAGGGCACAAGTGCCAGCAGTGACATGCCGAAGCCTGCACAAGGTCCGGCAAAGGCGCCAAGGATTTCCTGACGGGAGACTCCGCGCACATGAGTGTGCATTTCTTGGTCAGGTTGGCCTAAAAACTAAAGGAGAAAACATAAGCAAACCACACAAAAAGGGGTCCCTCTGTGACCCACAGATCGAAAAGGCACTCAACGGCTTGCCGAGAATCTGAATCCTATATTTGTATCTTTACCGGTGTGAAGAATTCAAGATCACCTTGTCGCACTGCACGAAAGCTCCCATGCCCCTTCATAGGGAGTACCTTGCACCCTAGGTGCTGCGATCAAGGACCATCACGGTGGCTGACCCAAAGAATAGGCCGTAACCAACATGCACCTAAATCATCTGCCTCCCCCCCCCCAGCACTGCAATACACTCAAATAGACAAGAACAGGTGACATGGTCCACCCGGCACTACACTTCTGCCCGAAACATCATCACTCCCGTGCCACAGTCCTTTTAAGCAGGTAGAAGTCAGCGCTCATGGAGCTGACCTCAATGTGGCATCCCGATCTTCCACACCAGAGCCTTCAGGACAGCCCCCATTCCAACGTAGCTGACGCATGATTTGGGGAGGCTGTTCCAGGGGAGTGGACCCGAGACAATTCCAATCTTGAGATAGTTGGAGGACGCTGCAAGAAACCATCTAAGACCCACAGTAGTGGCCCTGAGCTCCTGAGCACCCAAGGCTGGATGCCCGGCCGCCACTTGCAGCTCCGCCTCGCAAGGTGTGATCAGGGAGCTGAGGCCGAAAAAGGCACCTGGCAGGTGCTGGAGAGCTTTGACCGTGTGAGACGGGGCCAAATGCGGTTAAGATGGAGTCAGTCAAGGCTCACAGCTCGAAGTGAAGCACTGAGAACCAGGCTCTGAAAATATAAGAAGGACGAGTGAAGACTACAGGTCTAAAAGTTCTACAGCCCCGGCGTGTTTCGGAGCCGCAAAGAAGGCCAAATGCTTGGCCCTTTATTGGCAAATAGAAAGCCTCCGCCCTAGCAGATCGCGCAAAGCTAGAGGAGATACTTACCCCCCCCCAAACTGGACCTTTCATGTTCCGCCGTTCATTCAACCAGAAAGACAACTTTGAAGGACTAGCAGGCTGGCAAAGGCATACCGAGCAGAATAATCGCAATGTACACTTAGGAACGAAAACATGTCTTTGAATGCCAGCGGGCGTGCATGCAGGCTGGCAGGCGTGTGGGCCTTAGGGCGTGCAAAGAAAAATGTGTGGTTCACCGACAGTAAGCGCGCGCATCAACAAACATCTGAAAGTAAGACAAATCTCACACCAAACAGGAGCGATACAGAGATCAGCGCCATCATTGCAAACAAAAACCTGTTGGTATAGGCAAACTATGTCACAATTCACCGGCTGAAAATAAGAAATGGATGCCCCGTGAAAGAAACCTTCAGGAGTTCTCAGCCTCGCCTGGCAGAAGTTCTTTGACTTCAAGGCCGCCGGAAAGCAGCTGGCAGCGGCCTTCAGGTTTGGAAGTTGGGAGAGACGGAAGGGTTGGGGCTTGTGGGGGAGGGCGGGGGGAAGGGTTGGGGTTTTGTACTGCCAAGGATCCACTGCAAAAAAAATAGAAGCTAATGGAACATGCTTGCTTTGTATGAACATAGTGGTTTAGGCCCTAAATCGACAAGCTGGCAAAAGTTCGGCATGTCTGTCGAATGCCTCTGGGCCGCGGAAACTATGCAAGCAACTAAGCAATTACACCGTCTGGATTTCCAAATGGTTCGACTCCTCATCTTTACAGAACCCTCACCTGCTGAGTTGGGCAGTGTGTTTTGGGGATCCCCGGGTTGTCTAGCGGAGGGCACCCCCTCACACCCGACTCCCAAACAACCACTTGGGGAAAGCTGATATGCCGAAAAAGTTCGACTTGCGTCCCGGCTGGCAATCATGGAGCCAGAACTTTTGCCGGCATACAGGTCGTTGGTAACGTGCAGCTAGCTGGCCGGCACCGGGGGTTTAGGCATAAAGCTAAATTGCCACATCTCAGCAACGAGGCACGCATACTCAATGCCTCTACCGGCATCACTCAACACATGTCCTAAGAGCGGTTGATGAGATGTGAAATTTGGCCGACGTTCGATATTTTTGCGGTAGTCGTTTGCCAGCAAACCATCCCTGCCGTCCCGACCCTCCTAACCATCTCGACCCTCCCAACTCTGCGGCGTTGCGCATGTCACAAGACTGGACCATGCCAGCCATCCCGACCACCCCAACCGTTCGGAGCATAGCCACCATCCGAACCATCCAGAGCGTCCCAACTGTCCCGCACATCCCAACCGTCCAACCATCCGACCATACCGACCAACCTTGAAGCCACGCTGAACCTTGGACCAAAACTGGAGCCACCCAAAACTAATCCCAAGCCAATCCTAAAACCAACCCTAAACCACCAAAGCCGACCCCTAAACCACCCAAACCAACCCTTCACCAACCCTAAGCCACCACCTTAAACCAGCCCTAAACCACGGTGACCGACTCCTAACAGACCCTGAACCAACCATGAACCAACCCTAAGCATCCCTGAACCAACACCTTAAGTTTAAACCCCAACCAACCTCAGATGCACCCCAAACCCGGCCTAGACGGACCCCAAACCAAGCCTACCTGCCTAAATCCACCCTAAACCAGCCCCAACTCCAAACAGACCCCCAACCCACCCGAAACAAGCCCCAAAACCAACCCTAAACAAACCGGGGGGGAAGAAAAACAACGACCCTAAACGACCCTAAACCACCCTAAATCAACTCGACCCCGACCAGCCCGACCGACCCGACTGTCCGACAATCCCAACCTCGACCGTCCCGACCATCCCTACCGGATGCCCCGACCAATTTCCACCAGCCCAAGTGCTCCGACCATCCCGGCCAGCGCGACCACCACCCCGATCACCTATGATCCCGACCGTCCCGATCCTCCAGACCGGCCCGACTGCCACGACCATTCCGACCCTACCGACCATCAATTTCACACTCAGGTTTTCCGAAATGTGTGCACGTGTTTTCTGGATTTCACGTTCCTGACTCTTGCGAATTTCACGCTATACTGTTTCTTGACTTTTGTTTGTCTGAATTGTGCGTCTCTTTTCTACAAGTCGCTTCGCCCCCATCTTCTACGTCTTGGCAAGCGGCTTTGATCACGTTTCTGCCACATAGGAAGCCAGCTTTCCAAACGCGGACTTCCCACGATCTGCCAAGGAACCATCCCACAAGATGTGGCACACGTTCGGCTTCTGGCCCATTTCAAGGATGATGAAGCCGTGATGATAACTGCAGGACTCCAGCATCCTGAAGGCAATGAGTATTTGCCACTGGACGCCAAACCCCTGAGACAAGCAAACGTGGTCCAACTGAAATCAACAAAATTGTAGGTGGGAAGCCTGTACAATCCTGCTGTTCAGGGACCTCACTAACTGTATAACTAACCTACAAACAGGGGGGAATGTTATGAGACTCTGTAAGTTCACAGGTTTCTGTACTGCTGACCTTCCAGAGAGGAATAACGGTGACTTGAAAACGGCAAAGATGCAAAGGGAAGGGATGGTGACGTGCGACGCGCTGGCCCTGAGCAACACGTCCACTAACTCATGGCTGTGGCTCAAAATTAAACAGGAGGAGCAAACCGCAGGTTTTGGTCCATGTTTCCACTTACCGATCGGGCAACCCATTTTGGAATTCCGGTTTTTTGAGCGGCCTCATGGAGCGGGGAGGCGGGGAGGCGGGGGCGGGCTGTGCCTGCCGTGACACAGCTGTTCTCAATTCGTCCGGCAGGCTTGCCCAGAGCAACACTTGGAAATGACATCAAGTCGTTGCAATTTGCATGGGCTATACATGGCTATGCAACTGGCTTTTGTGGCTTTTTGAGAAATTTGCAATTGACGAAACACCGCTGGCCTAGTCCTTCCACGGTTGAGGGCTACAAAGTCATCAGCCTCACCAGCCACCCACAATGAAAACACAAAACATGGATATATGTTCTTAGCATCCTTAGCCTGACTATGGATTGATCAACGCTATGCCAGTTGTGACTTTGACAGCCCGTGGAAGTGTACAAATCATGCGCCGAGCTATCTGCTACTTGCCGAGTGGTGGATCACAGCTTAAACAAGTAGGACTTCTTATTTGGTGAAGACACATCAGGGATGCAGCAACAAACGGGCCAAATTTGGCACCGTCAAGGCTAAGAAATAATTACACCTGCAAAGCTTGACACATCGCGCTCCCACCAACAGCACAGAGGGGCAGGAAAGATTGGCGAAGTTGGGATCGCATGTTCTGGTGATGCTATTCAGCATCGATCAAAATAGCAGGGCTCCACACCTAAGGCCCGAGAGCCATTCGATTGGAGGATCAATTGACAGCATCTAGGTCAATACAGCAGCTCATATGTCATTGCGGGGGTCCGCTCATGTTAATCCACTCGATGCTCAGAGTTGACTCAAACACATGGACAGGTTCAAACAATTCGTCAGAATGACACCCTCTGAGCTGGTTTGGCACCGTTTTAGCGGCACCATGTGTTTTTTTTGTTGATCGGTTCCTGTTCAGCGGGGCAGTGGCATTTCATAATTGGAAAGCTGATGGCTACAGTGTGCCGACAAAATACGAACCCCCTTACAAATGATCAAGCTTTGATCCCAACACAGAGATGGCCTCCCACCAATGCAAGTCATCCGTGACGCTCGAGAACGGTGAAGACTTGGATTGATTGATACCCAAAAAACAGTCAAATTGGCGGGTTTTCCCTTTGTTGGTTTTCCTTTATGATACACCTTTTGGTGAGCAAACTTTTGGGTTGCCCCTCAAAAACACAACTCAGCAAACGAGGTTCCGCATTTGTGGCAAGGCTCGGGAGCAGCGCTTCCAGCTCGTGGCTGCCTCGTGGCTGTGAACCCGGTCGCGACCGGGGCGGGCGTGGGCCGAGGGGCTGGGCATGGGAGGGTTGCTGGAGAAACCATGTCACACTACGACAGGGGCAACACCTCACGGATCCCGTTGGGTGTATTGAGTGTGTTGTTTTTGTGAGGGGACCAAAATTTCACCTTGGCTTCAAAGGAAACCAGAAGTTTTTTTAATTCCAACTTTGAGCAGTCCCCCATCTTGGCACATCCATTGGATGCAGGCCGAGTCGCTGCAGTCTTTGAGGAAGGGCACGGATCGCAGCTTGGCCGTTTGGTCCGTGTAGGCCTCCCCCTGGCGAACTGATGGGTTACATGTCACGTGCTGATTCACTCGATGGCCAATTCACCCAACAAGCCAACGAATCTCAGAAGCCTTTCTCCTTTTAAGCGCTTTGACTCCTTGTGTAGATTGAACAATAGAACTGCTTGGCCTTGGGGACGAGACTCATTTGCTAACGCATCGCTTTCAGGCAAATACCCCTATATTTCGGATGGACCAAAGAAACAGCTCGTGAGGAACCAACCGATCCACGTGCTCTGAATTCTGTCTGGACTGTAAATGAAAGCACCAATTTGACAAACAGCCGAAAGGCACAGCCCTTGAAGAGCATGAACACAAGATAGTCCTGCATGCCCTTTTAAAGCTTTCCTTGTAGATTCATATGACAGTGCCTTCTCCTTTTGCTGGTTGGGCTGACAATGTGCTTTCCCTGGGTAAAGGGTGACCCAGGGCGTCCAAGTAGAAAACTTTGAGAGCTAGAGCAAGTAGAAAAGTCCAGCTGCAGTTCAAGCGGTCAATGGCTGCAAGCCAATAGTAACCGGTGCATGAAAGGGTCACGACGCCAAAAAAGATGGTGTACCTGAAATGATGTCCAAAGCACAATGATGTGGGTATGCATTTGAACCTGGGTCCCAGCCGAGACACATTGACTGCGCATTCCTGCATTTGAATGCTGTGATTGTGATGCATGCAAAGTAGCAAGTCTGAGTCACACAATGGGGCAGGCACACGGGCCAAGCATGGAAGGCCTCCTATCTTAGCCAAGCCAAACACAAAGTGCGGGCACTTTTACCTGCTCCGTGGCCTGTTCCCAATGTGCACAGTACCTGGCCCTACTTTCCACACATCGTACAAGAAAACTGTGCATGGGCCACAAGCGCAGCAGACAGTCCTACCCTATAGCAAACCGCATTGGCTGTATAGGAGTCCCGTAGGCTATTCATGTCCAACATGACAACGTGTTGCTCTCCGAAGCCAAAGTCAAACACTCAAAAGCCAAAGGTCGGTCATCAAGCCCCGTGATTGGCCCAAATGCAGGAATTATTCCCTGACGAGCGGGGATCATGACGCATGTCTACGCGCGTCGCAGGGGTTGTGCAATCCGCAAACCCAAGGCCGAGGCCTTTTCGAGCGCCATCGACCGGCCTCGCGCATGACCTCCCGATAGTGGCCAGACTCCAGGCGCAGCAGAAGGGACTTCTCCTACGCTCGCATTGCTTCAAGCTCGGAAAAGCGGGGGATCAACCTCCCAGTCCAGGAGGGATCACAGCCTACGCAGAGCCTCACAACTAATTAATTGGAGGGCTCACTGAAGATTCTAGCGTACCAAGGATGCCAGCATTCTCAACGCATCTTGTTGAGGCGCAAGCTACTGTACACCTTCATGCTGTGGCTGTTCGTCCTGTCAGACCTACCCCCAAGCTTTGAATCTGCGCATTGTACATAACAAGATCATCGTGCTCCCACAGATAGAGGGTTCAAAGCTCAAGACTCCAACATGCATGAAAGGCCCCTCCACCGGAAGCTTTGTGATTATCTTGGTGATTGTGATTCGCGCTCCTCCCATGACGTGCTTGAGCACGTGTCGCCATACGTTTTCTATGCTGAGGAATATTGAAGGAAATACCCAAGAAACGGTGTCAAACATGGCAAACCCAGCATCGTTCGACAGGCCCGCACACATACAGTACCGATTACCAAGACGACAACCACTTTGCTAGCATCCTTTCACACGCGCGCCGCACACACACACACACATGCCAGGTACCTTACTAAACAAGCAATCAGTACAACAACTTGCTAAACAGCAATCGAAACCTTCGCAGTGAAGTATAACGACTGCTTCTCGAAATCCTGAGCCACTGGCCTGTGCCACGGCGGTTGTGCAGCGCACTGGCCTCACACCATGTCGGCTACTTTGAAAGGTCTAGCCACTGTTGACACGACACAACACTACTCTACAGTAAGTGGCGTACGTGCCCGCAGCTCGGCTGTAGTTCTGCGCTTGTTCCAGAAAGTGGCCAAAGGAGGTCTGCAATGTTGGCAACGCTTCCTTTGCTACATAAAGCATCGGGTTTGTATTAAAAACATGACTTGATCTTTGCTACAGAAACGCAACAAACACATAGCACCCCAAAAATGACTCACTCAGGCGCCCGGCAGACCGGCACGGTCCCAGCCATCACCAAAAGAGCGGCCGTCAAAGTAGCTGGACACGAAACAGCGACGATATCCTGGAAGCGCCAAACAGAAGCCGAGGGGCGAAGACAAGCCATGTGAAATGGAGGTCGAATCACAGGTCGACTGGTTCCAGGCAGCCCATACTCCCAAAACCTCCTGGCCAATCTGGCCAACGGCTCTTTGAGCAAGGCCCACTGGAGGCGATCTGAAAAAACACATTTCTGGAAAGCCGCACAGCCCAAATGGGGCGGCTCGCCATTTTTTGAGGGTACATCCCCCCAAAAAAAGGAAATAACGGACAAGGCTTTAAGCCATCAACAACGGGGGGCCCTCACGAAACAAGACGAGCCACCCACAAGACGATCCTGCGCCCCGGCCTGCTTTTTCCACAGCTCGGTCGATGGCCACAGACCCGCACAGCACCACGTAGAGGTGGCCCAACAAATCGCCGTCGCGGTAGATGATCCCCTCACGAGAAACAGATGCCCTATAGGTGACTTTTTGTTCAGACCAAAATGGAAATCAAAATGCTGACGTTTTCCTTTTGGCTTCCCTTTAAAGCCGCAACAAAGGGGGTACTCTGAAACAACACACACATACACACCTTTGTTGACGCTCTGCCATCCCAAGTCGAGATGTGAGACTAGCTGAGCCCAAGACTGGGGCTGATGCCTGTGCCTAGAAACATGCCAAATCTGGCTTGCAATCAGTTGTGAATGGAGCAAATCCAGTGCGCATTGCAAAAGTACTTTCAAGATTGCTTGCATATCCTGATCCGAAGCCAACACCAGCCGCAAACGACCAGCGCCCAGGAAGGGGATAGACAGGCATGCTGCATTCATAAGTTCCTGCTTCTGCTCCAAACATATGGCAAAGGAACCAAAGGGCAAGGGCCGTCACAGGATGTGGGGAAGGGTGCAAGTTGGCCCTAGTTTTCTCTGCCAGACCATGTGCTGACTATTCATACATTCCAGAGGGCTATTTGCTAATAATACCAACCTCAACAGGCCTTCATGGGCTGACTATTTGCGCAAGCAACATTCGGGATTGTGCTGCTGGCCCTCCCGGTCAAGCACAGTGCTGGCCCAAACCAAGCTGAGGGTATGATCGAAAACGGGTCAGACTTGCGAATTCGCCAAGGGACGCCAGCCTCCACCTCCACTAACTGGGCCTTGCTGACCAGCGCAATCGTCTGCTCCTGCGTGAGCCTGGCGCTCAGCTACATTCCTTCGGCGTGCGACCCACATCACCAGGAGACACACCACGGGACAGCCAAACATCACTGGGGTCAAACATGCACATCCTGCTCCTCGCACGAGGCTGGACTATCTTGCAGTCTGGCGACCCATGTTTTTTGTTTATTTTTTTTAATCCAGCGTGCTATTTCAAATCTCAAGGAAAAAACGGGGGTGCCCGATCCGAAATGGGGGAATCCGTTCTCCGATTCCACACCCAGAGCCCAATCGCCGTGCTCGCCTCTTGAAGAAGTGCAGGTTTGCGAGAATCTCCGCGAGCCGCTCCGACCCTGCGCCTCGAGACATTCGCCGTGGACATCCACGGCACGTGTGCACGGAATGTGCCATTTATGGCAGTCAATCCTGAACGAGAAACAGGAACTAGAGTAGGAATTCAGGGTGGCAAACCTTCTCAAGCTGCCAATTACCATTGCACGGGCGGCAGCAATCAGCACTGTCAGATAATAGCAACGTGAGATGGACCATGCGCGATAGTCAATGTGCAAATGAATATGCGTGCACAGAAAAATGGAAGCCTGAATGTGAAGTTCAAGGTATCAGAAGAACATGGGCTTACTCCAAAATATGTAATTACGTCAAATGAAGGAGCACCACATTCATGGTGTGTCTTGTCCACACAACTCGGAGCTCAGCGCAGAACCCCCCAAGGCAAGCATGCGCCAAACAGCAAGATGTGATTGCTACCTGGCCGCAAGCACATGCCAACACGGTCGCAAAAAAAAGAGAAACATCCATGCAAGATGCCAACGCCATGGTTTGACGAGGCCCAAAGCCAAACTCAAGAGTTCAAGAGAAAGCAAATCAGACCGTGGCAAGCAACTGCTTTTCCCGGCAAGTGAGGCCAATCCAAAGCCAACCCCCGTCCACCCAGAGCGAATGTGGCGCCTCGACTGCCCTCACCCAAGAGCCGCTGCAGCTCGAAGAGCTGCGCGGCCCCCAGCGCCGATGCCTATCAAACAAAGGCGATGATGCCCACCACTGTTGGGCATGGGTCAAAATTCAACCACCAGGGCACCACAGGTTTAGTCCATGTTTCCATTTACAAGGGTTCCATTTTTGGGTACCTTTTTTTGACCCACAGCCAGTTGAACATGCTTGAAATCATCACGTCTCAAGCTGCATGTGTTGGTCTTCTTGGATGCGCTCCTCAGGCCTGTTCCTCCGACTTCTGGATTCAGGTGAGTGGCTGCTCACAGGCTGGTCATTGTATCTTAATAGCACAAGCAGGAGTGGGATGTGAGAGGCTGAAACCTTGAACAACAACAAACAACACCCCCCCTGCCCCAGAGTGTGAGCTATGTCAACGCAAAACCATGAAAACACCCCGAATCAATCGGATCCCTCGCCTCTTTGAAGCTGATCGCCATCTCACCTCGTGCGGTGCCGTGGTGGGCCAAACCTCTACAAGGATTTCCGAGTTGGCCGTAAATGAAGCACGAGGAGGCCCCATGGATTCTTGGCAACCAAAGAAGAACTTGGAGGAATCAGTACTACTACAACATCGCAGGAGGGCTCTCATGTTGCTTGAGATTCGGCACAGGGTAAGCAAGCGTCCTGTTCAGCTACGGCCAACCCATTTGTGTGGTGTGTGTGTGTGTGCTGATGTCTGCTGATGTTCGAGATGCTGTGCTGATGACCTGATGATGAAGCCACTGTTTGCCTATGTAGCTCTAGCAATTCTACCTGTGTATAGCTCTGGCCGACCTTCATCCTTGCCACACGGGACCTGATCCCCAAAAACGGCCTGGATCATAGAGCTTCACACATGAGGCCAATTATTCAGCATGACAAAACCAGAGACTATGAATAATACGCTGCTTTGTTCAAAGCATCGACGGTATCCATTTAACCTTCGCGCCTGCCCTCCGCGTGGATGGCGAAAAGGCAGGTGAGTCGCCGCCTTGGCCAGGAAGCACAGGATCTCTCCAGAAATTCATGCAAGGCTCCAACGCGGTTTGCTTGACCAAATTGGAGCTATCCAACTCTATCCTGGTCTGCTATTCTAGGCATTCTGCAAACACATGATGCAATATGGTGCCCCCAAAAACCAACTCTCCCCAGCAACCTCAATAAACGAGTCGGTGTGCAATGTCAAGTCTTGGCAAAGTGTGCCCCCGCGTACTAAATGCGCAGGCATGGCATAATTGCCTCCACAGGCATCAGCATCACGAACTTATGTTGGGTGATTGAAGGGCATGAATCGTTACAAGCTCGTCACTGCAATTAAGTGAAGTGTGAATCGTGAGCATCCTTCAGGATTCAGCCCGGAAAAGGTATGGCGAGCGCCAAGCTCTGTGTCTCAC
>CAUJNA010003860.1:1225019-1227519 GCA_963377175.1 Effrenium voratum
GGCTCGGGTGAGGGTGACCCGAAATGGGATGTTGAAATCTGGACGCAATATCAAAGAATGGGCAGAAAGCTTTCCCACTTTCAAGTGACAAACAACAAGCCGAAAGCAGGCCAAAAAAGCAGAAGGCAAACACAAGGACACTCAAGACCGGCCGAGCCCCTGACTTCAGGTGAAGTACCGATCCTCCCGGCCTGGCACGTAAGATGGTTTTGCAGTCGTCGCGGGTGTACCAAACATGTGGAGGATGTCATCCGGAAAATCAAACAGAGCCAACAAAAGCGGGCTACTTTAAGGAGCACTAGCAGTAGTTGGCATTTCATTCATCAAGCAACTATGATACGGCCGGTAATTACGCCAAACATACATCATCCGGCCACGGTCCACCTCTATTTGTTCTCACAACTCATACTCACAGTCGTTGCCAGCAGGCTGTGACAACAAGTCAAATGCGCCGGAGTGGGCAGCAAGCTCAGAAAGTGACAAACACAAGAACAAGCAGCGAAAAAGCTGTGCAAGCCATTGCCTGCAATCAGGTGCGAGTGGTAGCTAAATTAGCGGCAGCAAGACTCTAAGGTCGTATAGGATATGATGGTTTCACGTACGCTTCTTTTCAAGGACGCTGACCAAACTTCACTAGCAGCACCCTCGGGTTTCTGCCCAGTTCAGCTTTTATCCTAAGCCTCTTGTTGGCTCACCTCACGGCATGCACTGCAGCTGATGCGTGTCAGCATGAGGAAGGTGGCAGAGTGCAAGCCCGCCCAACTGCCCTCAAACTTCATTTCGTTTTTCCGAACGTTCGGGAATGAAGCGGACACAATTGTTGGTGCCCCTTTTTGCGGCGGACCCGCTTGGTTGGCACCTTGGACGGGGTCCAAAACGGAACCGGCAACATCTTGCCGCACCTCCCGCAGGCTTCAGCGCCGGGCCTGGCCAGACTCAACGGCATGGTTCCCAAGAAAACCCCTCCAAAAGAAAGTCAGATAAGGGGAACTGGAGGCTTGGGGTGTTTGTGCAAAGGTGCCAACCTTCCTCTTCCTGCCAAGGGGCGTTCGCGCTCCCGCTGCTTGGGGGCGTCCCCTGGCCGCTGGCCTCAGGGATGAAGGGTTCAGCGGTACATGCACATGGCTTGACTGGCGGAAGCCAAGTTCAGGTTGTCAAGGGCTTGGCAGCTAAACGTTAGTTTTGGGTGTATGTACTATCAGCTTGCGCAGGTTGGGTGGTTGATGCTGAATTGGGCATCTGCATGCCTACTGAAACCCCCAGGTCTGACGTGCCGCTTGCCCGGATGTGCTGAGACCCAACAAGCAGTTCATGGCAAATAGGACCAGCGGAATCCCACATCCTAAACAGCAGGGACACCAACAGGTGGGATAGATAGTCACCCCTCGAGGGTTCAAACGCAAACCCAGTGGCCGGACGCAGCTCACCCTATTAGACGCAACAGGGCTCGCGCCTGGTTGTCAAACAATATTGCCACCATCGATGTATGTATCTATGTGTAGCGTAGTATGTATGTATGTATGTATGTATGTATGTATGTATGTATGTATGTATGTATGTATGTATGTATGTATGTATGTATGTATGTATGTATGTCTGTATGTGTATGCATGTCTGTATGTCTGTATGTCTGTATGTCTGTATGTCTGTATGTCTGTATGTCTGCATGTCTGTATGTCTGTATGTCTGTATGTCTGTGTGTCTGTATGTCTGTATGTCTGTATGTCTGTATGTCTGTATGTCTGTATGTCTGTATGTCTGTATGTCTGTATGTCTGTATGTCTGTATGTCTGTATGTCTGTATGTCTGTATGTCTGTATGTCTGTATGTATGTGTGTCTGTACTGTATGTCTGTTTGTCTGTATGTCTGTATGTCTGTATGTCTGTATGTCTGTATGTATGTATGTCTGTATGTCTGTATGTCTGTATGTTTGTATGTCTGTATGTCTGTATGTCTGTATGTCTGTATGTCTGTATGTCTGTATGTCTGTATGTATGTCTGTGTGTCTGTATGCCTGTATGTCTGTACGTCCGTACGTACGTAGGTACGTATGTAGGTATGTATGTATGTGTGTATGTATGTATGTATGTATGTATGTGTGTATGTATGTATGTATGTATGTATGTATGTATGTATGTATGTATGTATGTATGTATGTATGTATGTATGTATGTAGGTATGTGTGTATGTGTGTATGTGTGTATGTATGTATGTGTGTATGTATGTATGTATGTATGTATGTATGTATGTATGTATGTATGTATGTATGTATGTATGTATGTATGTATGTATGTATGTATGTGTGTGTGTATGTATGTATGTATGTATGTATGTATGTATGTATGTGTGTATGTATGTATGTATGTATGTATGTATGTGTGTATGTATGTATGTACGTATGCATGTATGTATGTGTGTATGCATGTTTGTATGTGTGCATGTATGCATGCATGCATGCATGCATGCATGCATGCATGCACGTATGTATGTATTTACGTG
>CAUJNA010003860.1:1237519-1242519 GCA_963377175.1 Effrenium voratum
AACAGATCAGCTTCTCTGGCGTTGGTGACTGACCAAAAGAGCGCAGGTGCATTGGCTTTTCTTTTTGAACATAACTACTGACTGCTTTACAAATCGTGTGGTGTGTACGCACGTGCGTTGCGCTGTGTGTGCTCATTCCATGGTCGAGGGAATTTCTAGTGGCCAGGAGGACTGACGCATGTACAATGCCTCGCAAATTGAGAAGGCCCCTTCCGGCAAATTAGCCTCTTTTTCAGGAAAGCTCCCGAGGCAACGGTCCAATGTCATACATGACGCACGTGCGCCACGGATCATACTGACATGGAAAAATTGGAGACTCCCCTGGCTTTCGTGAACCATGCGCCCGACAAATGAACCAGAGACTACTAGACTTTTTGACAGACCTCATGTTCATACAGATTCATACCCCTAGAAGGACAATCAGCAGTTGCGGCTGTACAGTGCCAAACACATTTGGGAAGCGATGTTTGTAACCTGATTCAGGACAGCCTGACCACAACAGAACCAGCAAGGACTAGCAGCAAAAATGTCAGGTTGACACACTGCCCTCTTGACGACGATGATCCTGCTTCAGTCATCTTGTGCAGTAGTTCTGTGGCAAGCTAGGGCTTTGTCGTCACTCATGAAGACCAACTGCGAAATAGACAGGCAGTGTTCCTTTGAAGTCACACAAGGGCTAACATCCCCTTTGACAGGCAACTCTCTGGAAGGGCGATCCACATTGGCAGCCTTTGGGTTTTTACAAGCAGATTCCTCAAAACCCCCAATTCAAGCTGCGGCTCCAGCCAAAGGTATCAACACCATCGTGTCCCTTCCATGTTTGTCATGTGCAAAGCCGTTCAGCACCTGCGCTCGCTTTCATTTGCTCAGGAGATTCGCCCAACACCCGAGACAAGTTGGCACGCACCCTTGATCGCCTGATCCAGGTGGTGGATGGATGGCGACAAGCCCCCATGCACCGCCAGGATGCTCCCGCCGATCTGCGTGGCCGCAAAAGCGTGGAGGGGGCCATAAAAGGCTTTTTGTTCCCGGCTTCCCCTCCTTGAACGGCGTCCAATGAAAACCTCCCAGCCGAAATCAGGGGCGCATGCCTTTATGGCTGCAAGTTGCCGAAAGCCCGCGCGCCGCCGCAAATTGTCATGGAAAATACATAACTCCTCAACGAGGGAAGCACCTCCACTGATAAGAGACGCATGGCCCTGCTCTTACCTACAAACACTTGTGACCCCTTTCATTCTGCTGCTACCTATCCCGTTGAAAAACTGCAAGCTTGGCACACAGCGGACGCTCAACGCCTGCCTCAGCAGGATTGTTTTTCTCAATGTCAGTTGAACAGTTGCATCACGGGCAACACGACATATCATGGAGCAAGGCAAAAGCAAACCACAAGCGCTTTCTGGCGCAACCAGTGTAGTACCCAAAGTACACTTTGGCAGCTCCAGCTCAAAAATCGCACCTGTTCAGCCGTTGCACTCAGAAAACGTGTGCATGTGAGGCAAGGCGTGCAAAAGGCAATTTCTGTGCAAAACGTTATAGTTTTTGTTCAGCTACCAAGTCGAGCCTTTTGGCAACCCAACAAGTTGAGTTTTTCCCAGCTGACAAGGCTGCTCCCCATGATTGATATGTGTTTTGATTCTGAAGCTCCTTACCAGTTTGCAGCAAAAACGGGAAGTTTTCCACACAAGGCACTTTGTTCGACTCCTCATCGGTTTGCAGTCAAACCGGGCAGTTTTGGATACAAGGGACCTCCGAAGACTAAACTTAAATCAAAGCCTTTCTGTACAACCTTAAATGTGGCATCTAACATGTGAGCCTTTGTAGTAAACGGTGACAGGCCAAGCAAGCTTTAAGACTCGGCCTGCCAACATTAGACCCGCCACTTCCAGTGGCACTTTCACGGACACCCCAGAGGACACAGCGCCTTGGCAGGATCTGCGCAAGGAAGGACTACCAGGGCCGGCACATTGGGGGGAATCGCAAAATAGTGTGCCTTGAAACGGAGCCTTCTCCTGACCTTCTCTGAGACTTGGCCAAGGAGGTAATGAGTCAAACGCCACAACCCCTCGCTCTAGATAGATGGTACGAGTTTCATCTCATGAAATCGACGCCTCGATTGCTCGGCGGGATGTCGGAACTTTTCCTGCGCATCTGACGGCCCGGTGATTTCGCCATTTCCCAGTGATCTGGCGGAATAAAACATGCAAGCGTCCACCATCCGCGGAGCCTCGTGGAACACCTACTCGTGGTTCTCACGTCCAAATTGGAATGGCACATGGCGAACCCAAGCCCTTAGCATTGCGAAGCAAATTCAGAAATCCAAATCAGCTGAATTGTTGCGTCTTAAAGGACTGGCACTAGGGCTACACGTATACTGCGGCTGAGAATAAGCATAAACCTACAGGCAACATCTTTAGGTTGAGGATTGAAATTTCCAGAAAACTATCCGGCAGTCTTCAATGCTGGAACATCTAAGCAAGCAAGCAAACCACAAGAAAGAGAGATTAAAGCCACGCAGCCATAATTCTTTGTCCCCCCCTCTGGCCTTTGGGAGTTTTTTCTGGTAAAACCTCCAACCATGGCTAAATTGCTCCTGACAGGTTGACCCACACGGAACCCAAAAATAGACTGCCGCATCGGACCCACGCTGAACTCTTGCCCTCTTCAGAGGCTGTCATTGGCCCTCACAAGGTCAAGCTCAGAAAACATGCATCCAGGCAACCTTCTGAGCGCGTGATGTGTGGTCCGGCCAAGCTATGAATGGCTTGGTCCACAAACAAAGGGTTGTGTTGTCAAGCTGAAAAGGTGGTTGTTGCAAGTGTGGTTGAGATGTGAGCGAAGAGGGCGGCTGATGTAAATCATGAAGGGCGATGATTAAAGAAAGGTGGCCTGAGAGGCGCGGGAAAATGTGTAGAAGCCGTGAATACGACGAAGGCCTTAGTTCTGTATAAGTTTGGCAGTGGCTACTAACATCGTGAGCTCGATGGCGGCTCTTTCTGTACACATGAACATAACACCATAGCAGCAACAACCTGCACCTTGGGCTCATGCTATTCTCGGGCGACATCTGCCAACTTGTCAAGTGACATCTGCCAAATCAGCGGGCCCCGCAACCTGACTGCAAGTTGCCATCGGCAGAACTTCTTTGAAGCTTCAGATGGTAGCTCTTGCCAAGCGGTTCGAAGGCAAGGTCTTCCAAAGAAGATGTAACATGTTGACAGGATCACCAATGGGTTGCTCACTCACCTGCTCACCGGCCACCACGAACGGGCTGCCGCTCGGACAAGAGTCCCTGCTGTTTTGTGGGATAGAATCTGGATAGATCATCTGTTCTGTTGGATAACATTGGGTACATGTGTGATGCATAGCAAACAAGTTCGCCTTCAAAGATGAGTTACGAAATCAGCCAAGGCTGCAAGGCCATGCCGAGCTCTTGCTCGGCACCCGCTCTAATGCCACGGTGGGCGGTGAGACGTTGAAAATGGGCACGACTCCCCCCAGAGCGCCGCCGAAGGGCAGACTTCTGTTTTTGGTGATGCAGTCAATTGACATGCATTTAATCGGAGCGTTTCGGCCGAGCTGGCAGTCATGTTTGTAGTCGATAGCCTACAACATAGTACATCTCTCTGACTCTCTGATCACATTTCCACTTGAAGCCAAACTGATGTTTGCCAATGGGTCGTTTCATCCTGCAACATGCCTCGCAGCTGATTGAGCCACCAGGCGCTCCTGGGCACCAGTGCCCGGCAGTCCAGCGAGATGCGCACGTGACTGCAAAGCCGACTGTGCGAAACTCAGTCGTTCACCTTAGCGGTGATCAGTTAAAAAGCTCGCGGAGGGGCATCCGTTGGATGGTCCTGCAGAGTAACATACATATTTTACGTCGTAGGATATGTACTGGGCATTCCTCGCCGCGCCGATCACTCGCAGTCTCTCACTGCAAGCCTTGGGGCCGGGACAGATAACAAACGCATGGCGGTCAAGCTGGAGTGCAACCCCCAGAAGCGAATCATCCCGGGCAAAAAGGGGCCAGCTCAATAGTCTCAGCCTGGGGCTGCTCCTCTCAAAAACACAAAAAATGGTTTTAAGTGTCCTTCCAGAAAGCGTGCGAGTCAAGAATATGGAAGTGGTACTAAACGAAGGCAGTCCTGTTGGAGTCTGCAAAGGAATGTACTCTCCAAAACATGCGTACAGCAGCCAGCCAGGGAGCCACCAGTACTCCGTGGCAATCTATGGCCCTTGTGCCGAATGCATTGCTTTCGAACTGAGGCTACATCGCATTACATCTGTCAGCTCTGCTCCCACACCCCCCCCCCCCCCCCCCAACCCTTTTGTGGGGCCGTGTCAGCGTGAAACCTCCGGCCTCACACCTCCAGCGCGCCAGGCCTGCAGAGCGCAGGGAGTGGTTGCACAGACGTCCAGAGGGAGTGACATCAAAAAACCACATCCCCAGAACTGGCTGGATTTTCCTCCAAATCGAATAGAAAACATGATCTTCGAAACGGCCGACAAGCTCCATAGACGGATCCTGATGTTGGAAAGCTAAAGATTGAGGCACTGGTTAAATGGGCCGAGTAATTCTTAAAGACCAAGAGGGAGCAACGATATTGACAATGTTTCTGCTGTTGCAGTCTCTTGAATCATCTGTCTGCGAGTAATAGTGCGCGTGGGAGTGATGCAGTCTTATTCGAGGCCCAGGAATTCCACGAGCAACTTGTGTCCCTGGCACGCTGGCTCTGCATGTGATATTTCACTTGGTATCTGTTGGCACTCCAACCCGCCTAGCATGAAAGGGGTCAGCAATTGAAAGGCCAATGCCGGCGTTGCAACGCGACAACTCAGGCCATGTCAGGCGAGAAAGTCCATTTAGCGGCTATGTTGAATATAACTAAGGCTTACTAAGGGTACTAATAACGATTACCACACACACAACCCCGTGACCGCCACCACCACAATAACCACCACAACCAACCGACCCACCAACCAACCAACCAACCAACCGA
>CAUJNA010003860.1:1245019-1255019 GCA_963377175.1 Effrenium voratum
ACTGATTCACAAAGCGTGCATGGTTGGTTCCACAAGTCGGGCAACAGACTCATATTTGTTTGACAGGTGCCGTCTGGCCCTATCCCCCTGACACAAGTGAGGCTATGTATCTCCGCTTGAAAGATGTCAAAATCGATCAAGTGGACATGTTCTGGTCGGGACACTGAAGTACGTCCGACGTCAACACCCAAAGTGGAGGCAGAACTCCATGCACCAACCCGCAATTCCCTCCGACTCGGCGCCGGACAGGTCTCAGGCTTGCGCAAGAAGAAGGGCAAGTTCTTCCTGACCCAAAGCCCCCCTCAGCAAATGTATCCTTTTGGGAAAAATATTGATGGGTTTCCCTGGTAGATTATGAAACAACCAGGTCAACCAGGGCCATCTATTTTCTAGCACGAAAACCAACCAGGACACCTACGCCCTCAGCGTGACTGAAATGGAAAGGGCCTCAATCACTGATCTGTACCGCAAGTTTTCTCCAAGATTGAAGACTCTGGCACCACTCAGCAGCAACGCAACAGCCTCTCCTTGAGGCTCAGCCTGTGAAACTGGTTTGGCAGGGTCCAAGCCACACACTACATTCACCAAACAAACACAGGCAAAAGGATATCCAGGCAACTGCAAACTAAATTTTGCAATCCGCTGAGATGGGTAAAAGGGCCCGATCCGTGTAAACTTAACCCCACGCACCCACCAACAGAAAACACATGTTCAGCGATCCGCGATCGGCCACTTCAGCCACACATATCAAGGAATTCACCTGGATGGACAAAATCCACCGATTTGAGCTGCAAGTAGCGCTTTAACAAGAAGCACAAGATCGGGCTCCCTTGTTGCTGCTGTTTGAATGCATCTGACATGAGTTTGTTGCCGCTTGGAGAAAGCCAAACGCGCAAAGCAACATGTGGTGCCCGGAGTCAGTGGGCCCAGAACAGCGCCGCGCCTGGGCATGTCAAAGCGGAACCCGCTGAAGATGTTGGCGGTGAGGAGGAAAACCAAGATCTCGGCGAGGGATGCTCAATGGTCCCTATCCAGAAATGCGCTGGTCTTCAAGCAATGTTTCTCACCATTTGCACGGGGTATTCAATGTGGGCCGGGGATTGTTCGTCGTACCAACTGACCATGTGACATCGGGAATTGGCGACCACCACGCATGTCCTACGAAGGTGTAATGTGGCCAGCGCGGGCCGCATTGAGCTGTACGATAGTAGATGTTGGTGCATGTTGACCGCTGTTCGAAGAGACAGAATGTGATTGTCATACACGAGCACAACACAGGAATCTCCTGAGAACATACATCACTTTGGCTGGCGGTTTGGGCTGCACCCAAGGGGGGGCTTCCTTGGACACACGTGCAGTTCTTGCAGTGGCACAACCCATGTTTCTGCCAGGAAGCGTCCTGAAGCAGTATCCCTTTCAAACAATCAGACCAAAGGCCCTCCCAAAATCAAAATAGACAATTTAACAAAACTGTTTGTTACGGCAAGAACGATCCTTCAAAAGAGTCAGTGGCCAACCAATGCGGCAAACAATCATATTTATGTTGACCCTCGAGTGGCCAGTCTGGCCAGTCTTTCTACCATAAAATCCATTGGAGTGTCATTATTTTTCCTAGCTCTATCTATTTATCACTTATTTACAATCAACACAGTAGGAGAAGCCAATTGTGTGTGTGTGCGCTTGCAGCTGCAGCTGTACATGCACGAGTTGTACTTGTTCCAATGTCTCTAAAAATGATAGAGTATCATGAACTGTTTGTTGAGGTCACAGGTTGATTCATGCTGAATAGTTATTTTGCATGAACATGATCTTCGAGCCAAGCCACAAGGCCAGCAAAAAGCAACGTGGTAGAGGAAGGCATCGCTTTCCTGCCAGGACATGAGGGAACAGAATGTCAGTGATTCAATATTAATAGCATGGAGTGTCATGGTTCTGCTGCGCCTGTTGCCCTTCTTCCAAAACAGGAGAGCACGCCTCTCCGTTTGAGGAAGCCCCCTGTCCACTACCAATGATTGTTGAAAAGAGGGTAAACGCCGCTCTATCCACCCTCTTGTTTCGGGTGGGCGCACCTACGTTTCTAAAAAAATAAAAGAAGAAAAACAAACAACACAGAGGCGTGTTTTCGCCGCTGCATAAGCCATCAACTTCACGGAATTAGGCCTTCGATGAGTCTGCATATATCAGGACAAGGCAGACAACTTGAAAAGCAATGTATGTGGACACACAACAAGCTCAGAGTCACAAGCTTCCTCTTGCTACCAGCACCACGGACACTGGACACATCGTGTATCATGTTTCGTGCCGGCGCGCGTTACCTTCAGCGCAAGCTGGCCTCTTCTAGGTGCGCTGCAGTGGCTAGTCTTTGCAGATTGTTTTTAGTCATGGCAACTTCTCTGGATCCAGTATGGCAAGCCACATGCTCGAACGGCAGCAATGATGTACGTAGTCCAAACAAGCTGCATCCCAAAAGTCGCCCCCATTTGCTCCTCTAGTTTTCCCCAGAAAAAGCAAGAACAACAGATGCAATCTGCTTGCCTGCTCCTTGAACCAGCGAGTATCGCTCCCTTGATTCTTGTCACAGTCACATTGTACCATGTGACACCTTATTCTCAAATAAGCAGCCCCCACGCAACTCAGCTAACCCAACTCTGCCTAGCGCTCCGCTCTTCTCGCCAGCGATCCACTGGAGGACCTGGCGCCACCTAAACCTCCATGGCCTGACCCCACTGCCCTTTTCGGGCTTGGTTTTTTGAAGGGAAACCCTGTAGAAACGGACTTTTTTAGGGATTCCCCTATTCTACATCTCGCCCATATTGATTATTCTGTCAAAGGAACTCCAAAATGGCTAGCTTCCTCTCTGGTGTTCCCAAACCGTCCCCAAAAAACATCTTACATTGACACTCATATGAGTGTGCTAGCCTCCAACATGTGAAACGCTTGCCAACGACACCTTTGACAGCTGCAGCTGCAAGCTTATATACTGTTCATCAGCTCGTGGGGGATAGCTCAGGAGAGATAAATGCCATACGCGTGCTGTCCTTTACAACACAACAACAAAAGCAAATAACCTGCACACACCAAGTCAGCAATGAGCACGTACAGCCCTCTCGTAGCACTTGACATGCCACGTAAGTTGCGTGCAACCTCGCCAAACCAAACACGCGCACAGCCCCGCTGACCCTGCCTCGCGGCGTGGGCGGCTGTGATCCAGGTGCCTGGCGACAAGGCGCCTAGTCTACGTGAACACGCAGTCAAGAGCCATGGTGAGAAACACCTTGAGCGGACCATGGTCAACCCTTCCAGCTCACAATGATTGTGCAAAATCCCTTCTAGAGTTTTGATGGCCATCTTTGTAGCACTGTCAACACACAAGGTCATTTTTTTCCGTGGCTCCGGTGAACATATCTGACCTTCGGGCGTAGCGGACCAGTTTGCAAACATGTTTTGCTCGGCCTAGGTCAGATGTGATCTTTGAAAGTTGGACCTTTAGCAAAGTCCCCCACAGGACCAAAAGTCACCAGAAGGGACAATCCTCAGCCAGGCTCCTTGATTAAAAAAAAAAAAACATGACGGTCGTTAACAGGTTGCTTCGCAGCCGATCCGCAGGCAGTGTTTCTGGGGTATTGTCGATTGCAAATGGCCTCTTTCAGGACACTGATTGCATAAGGGGCGCAACTGCAACTTGCCATTCAGTAGATGAACAAGCACACCTTTCTTGGTGGAAAAGCAACATTTACACATAACCAATGGATGGGCAGGATTCGCTCACCATTCTGGCAAGCGGAATGGCAAGCTCCCCTCCTCAATTTTGCAGATGGTATGGCTCGAACCCGGCGGCGCCCCAAGGCTTGGTTTTTGCAAAACGAACGTTGCCATAACCAAGCACTCTCCCAGGTTCAGCCAAACATCGGCGCCAGCTGTGTGGCTCCAGCCTTGCAGTCGTAGTCCTGGCACATGCCCACCTGGCCGATGGCAGCATTACCGCAAAGTGTTCAGCCCTTTGCAGGGAGGCAGAAGGGTCCTAATGCTTGACAGCAAATGACATGAGTGAAGTCGCATCGAAGGAAGGAACAAGGCAAAAGCGAACTGTTTGAGCCTGGTGCAGCCTACCACTGTACGAAGGCTCTTTCAGCCATTCTGCAACAGGAACTCGTTGCAAAGTGAGCATGGTGTGTAACGATCACTTTCTAAACGCGCCACAAATTGCTGCAATGGAAAATTGGGCGAGAGAGTCTTGACGAGCGGGTTGAGTGCAGAACAGCCGTAGCGGAACTAAGGACTCTTAGAATTGCGTCTTTGCCACCGCCAATGTCAGACACTGGCGACTGGAAAGCGGAATCAAAGGAAGGCATCAAACTCGCACTTTGGGAGGCAAAGTAAACAGTGGCTTGTGAGCTATTGCGAGGTTCATGCAGGCAAAAAGCGGATACAGTGGAAGCCCTAAATATTGCAAGTGCAACCAAAGCACATGTTGACACCGCTTCTGTGGCATCGCCCGCTGCGTGCGGACCCCTCGCAATATTTAGGGCTTCAACCTTAGCTTGGAGCGCAGAAACTGGTACAATTGAAGCTGGAGCCCCCGTTAGAGCTAAGTTCAGGTTGGATTCCCAGTATGTGTGTTTCTTCTTTCTTTTTCTGTTTTTTTTTTTTTTTTTTTTTTTTTTTTTTTTTTTTTTTTTTTTTTTTTTTTTTTTTTTTTTTTTTTTTTTTTTTTTTTTTTTTTTTTTTTTTTTTTTTTTTTTTTTTTTTTTTTTTTTTTTTTTTTTTTTTTTTTCGGGGAGCTTCCAACAATGTCTGATAGAATGGCCCTTGATCCGAGTGACTACAGGATTCACTTCATTCCAAATAATAACATGATGTTGGCTTGCCGTGTAGTTTATGTTTTTTAAAGTGTGCGCTAACCAGCGTCCAAGACAATCAAATGCCATGCTCGTTCCAGCATCATACTTAGGACAGAGTATGCGTTTAACTGACTTGGCGGAATGAATACAGGTATTGTGATACAATGTCATGGGTGCGAAAAATGGCTTCTCAAACACTCATGACGTTGACCCCGATTCGTAAATCCTCCTTGTCGAAGACGCCCGTATATTCAGGGCAACAGCCAGCTAATACTACTTTAAAGGGTAAAGAGGGTTTTAACTTCCTCAAGAGCACACACAGCTAGAGACAGCGCAACTTAATGAAAAATACCCTCTTCCAATCACTCCCAAGCGCCTCGAATAAGATCAAAACCCGGATTCAACTTGGCACTCTCCATTACTGAAGAGGTATCTTTCTTAGCACAGTCCTGCTGGCCAGACAAAGGCAAAAAACAAACATAGCAAACAAGGCATGTATCTTTCCATCTTCCCACAACTCCAAAACCCGTCATCCAAGATCTTGGCGGAGAAACCAGGGCGCAACATTGTACAGATTTTGCAGGACGATGCTGGTCAAAAGGTTCAAGCGCGTCGGCAGTTGTCAATCCCTTGCTCGGAGGCACCACGTCTTCGCGTCAAGCAGCATACTGGGCAGCCGGACCCTTCGGCAAATGAAGCACCAGCGGGTGCGGCACGTGTCATGGTACACCTCAGGTCAGACTTGCAAGACACTTGCGACCCAATCAAGCCACAGATGTAGCTGCAGGTATCCCTTGGCCCATGTCATTGTAAATTTCGAAAGCATTAGGAACCCAGCAATATTCAACATCCAGTTGTGAAGCTTCTACACCCCTGCATGACAACAGTCACGTGTCTGGATAACTCCGGCATCCGCGCAACAATTGAATTGCGACTCCCTGGTGCCTGGAGAAAAGACCTTGCTGCATACAGCTGACCTGCATGGTTCAAATATTCAAGCTGATTGTACCAACAACGCATGCAACTCCCTTACACATCAATGGATCCATACATATATATATATATATATACATATATTCATATATTAATATACATGTATATATATATACATATATATATATATACATATATGCTTGGGCAGCAAGTAATTTAGCATCTAGCATACACTTTACTTTATGTAGCGTCCCGTGTTAAGCAATACGAGAAGCGCCCTACCAGTTTCTCCGCAGAAGATCTGGCAATGACTGGCGGTTTGCTGCGTCTTGCCCAGTACTTATCCCATCACAGGCCAAGTCCAATTCCACTCGCGCCCAATTCCACTCGCGCCTTTGCACCCATCCTTACAGCAACTCAAACATCAAGATGCGCACAAACAGGCAACCAAAACTCATGAACCAAGGATTGTGTCAAATATCCAGGCATCAAACCATGAAACAACACCACACAAGCAGCACACATGGCTGGCCGCGAGCCAATTGTTGAGTTTGAACCTGGGAAATGGCCTTGGTGCCAGACCATGTTGCAGCCGCCGCTGTGCTCAACCATTACCTTGGTGAGAATCGGACAGCACCACGATGCGGAAGCCAGTCCTCCTGTCCCCATAGGTTGTGAGCCTTGAAACCAGCCCCCTTCAACTTAATTAAGGAGGCAAGGATGGGAAAGGCAGTAAGGATGGCAAGGCGTAAGATTCATTGAATGACAAGTGCATGGCAAATTCTGAAGTATGTGGAAGTTTGGTGCACGTGTTACACGACGTGCAACACGTGCCTGCACTGTGATGGGCACATAAAATGCCCAAGCTCGGACAAAACTAAAAACAGACAAATTAAAACTAATCGCTTTACCAGAAGGAGCACAGTGCAGGACTTCCTCCAGTCCATCGTTCCGTCTTCAATCACTCTTAGCAAACCAAAAATGGCGCACAGCATGATACGGCTTCACAGATTTTAACATCACTTTGATTAGCGTGGAGCGGTCGCCGGCGTCTCCGCCGGCGCTGCTGCTCCTTTTGCCGTGTTGCAGTTGTTGCAATGGTTGTGGCTGTTGCGGAGGTTGCTGATGATTGTTGTTGTTGATGACTGCTGATGATTGTTGTCATTGCTGCTGCTGATGTTATGCTTCTTCTTATTTTTTCTTTCTTCTTATTGCTCTTCTTCTTCTTCTTCTTTTGCTTCTTCTTCTTCTTGTTAGGCTTACTCTTTTAATTATGTTTGTTTTTGCTGTGTGTGATGCTGCTGGTGCTGATGTTGGTGCTGGTGCTCTCGGTGGTGCGGGTACTGGTTCTGCTGCTGCTGCCGCTGTTGATGTCAGCATCGTCGCCGCCACCGTTTTCGTCGGTGTCGGTGTCATTGGTGATGGTGCGGGGGGGCGGCCTCAGTGGTGGCGGGGTGGACTGGTTGGTTGGTTGGTTGGTTGGTTGGTGGGTGGGTGGGTGGGTGGATGGGTGGGTGGGTGAGTGGGTTGGGTGGGTAGGTGAATTGGTTGGGTGGGTATGTGGGTGGGTGATGATTGCTGTTCTCGTCGCATTTCTTGTTGTTGCTGCTGCTGCTGTTGTCGTCGAAGTTGATTGCAAAGTATGTGCGGGTCAATGGATCACGCATCTTAGTCGCATCTGGCAATGTTGGATTACACACCAGGTCATAGTGCAAAGCCCCATTTGGGCTTGTGGGCCTTCACGGGTCTTTCCTGCGGTCTGGTGGTTCAACCTATACAAAGCTTTACGAGACAGCAAATGGCATGATCCGTTCAGAAATTGACGAACAGGTGCCCAGCAGTGCCAAGCCTATTGGGATGTGGAGCAAGCATGCCAACGTGTCCAATGCCTTGTTCTCCACTTACCGCAAGACCTGTAAATGGAATAGCGTCTGACCCAATAGCAATGCTAAACTTGAAGTCCTTGCTGCCAGAAGCTACTCACTGCATGAATCTGGCAAGGGAACCAACCTTGAGATTCTGAGAAGTAGAGGGGAGGCGCATTGTCTTGCAATATTTCGGGTTTCGACCCTTTTTGGCCATGCATCACATCCTGGGCATCCCAGCGCCACATTGGGGGCAGGGTCTGAAGCGCGGCATGGTCATCTGCAGCATCGCCGGTTGAAAAATCGCTGTCCAAGTCCGAACCAAAGAGGCCATGGGAATGAAGCTACCTCAAGCCTTCCAACTTACCTCAAGCCTTTCACTGCAGTGACGAAAATCGCTCAGCAAACGATAAACGGTCAGCGCAAAGATTCACTCAACAGAAACACACGATCACACACACACACACACACGTACACGCTGGACTTGCAAACAAGAGCGTCTGCGCCTCTCAGCAGGCTGTAAAACGTATGCAGGGGCATGCTAGACTTGCTTTTGACCTTTGCGAAAACCAATGACAGAGATGCAGTTTCCCATCAGATGCCTTTTCTTTAGTGTTTGACTTGAAGTCCTTTGTTATGTGATAGCCAAACTCATACATGGCAAATCGGAGCGGGCCTGTTCTGGAAAAGCCTTTCTGAAAGCAACCCGAGCACAGCAACCATGTCAAATATTGAGGACAGTATTTCATTGCCTGTGGTCATGTGCACAAGGGCATGATATCTGACCCAGCCTTTCAAGAAGTGTGCGCGTTTGCATTTTATCGCATGCATCTTACAGGTATCCAAAATGCGAGGATGCTGGCAAGGACTGCCCTGCGGCTGCTATTCCGTCATACCACCATAAACTCCGTCATTAACTATCTGAAATCGCCGCATGCACAGATCGCAATGGATGTCCAAACGTTCTTCGCACTAAAGCAGTGGATCGCCTTTCAGCTGTTGCGACTTTTCACTTGCTTGGCGCTACCCCCCAGTCACAAGAAACAACCTAGGAATGGATGCCAAGCATGGCATTCCGTCTGAACGCCGAGCAACTCCTCACCTTCGCTGCCTTCCACTCTGGGCTGTCCGGCCAATCTGCGCCGGGTCACCGCTTGAAAGTCGGTGCCTTCGCATGTCTTTCGCAGAGCTTCACAGCTTTCATGTCTTCGTTTGTTCAAATGGACACCTCTGCCGGGTCTGTCGGGCCTTTTTGGGACCATGAACTCCAAAATCAGATATTCCTCCATTCCATTGTCATGGTACGTATGTATCCGGGCAATCTATAACAAGTTGCCAATCCAATTTCATATCCAGGAAACCAAAGGACATGCGCAGTAGTGTGATCCAAAGTAAGGTGTCAAGATGTTGCGAGGTATCTGCTCCTTTGGAGGAGCACATGTGCACGCATGAGAAACTCAAGCTAAGACTCAAACTCATCAGCACGAATCTATATTGTAGTTCAATCCAGTGACTCCAATGACCAATCAATTGCCAGACCACCGTGGCCCTGTGGCAATCTGAATTGCTGGATGTGACATAGACTCGTGTGTGCGGTGGTATCTTTGGGCCGCCGCACCTCGCATCAGCACTTCCATCTCTCTGTCCTGTCGCTGCAAACAGAACCCAAAAGGCATGAACAAGGCCTTCTGCCCGGCCTTTCCTCAACGAACAGGTTTCTCGGAGGTATACATATGTCGGCATGTGTGTTTGGTTTCTGGTGTAATTATATTTATCCCGGGATTGGGGGCGGGAGGGGGGGAGGTTTGCGGGGCTGGACCATGTATAGTATAAATATATAATATATACGTATATATACACATGTAAGTAGGTGTGTGTGTGTGTGTGGGTGTCGGGGTGGGTGGGTGGGTGGGTGGGTGGGTGCGTGCGTGGGTGCGGGTGCGAGTGTGGGTGCGCGTGCGTGTGCGTGTGCGTGCGCGCGTATGTGGGTGTGAATCTGCATGAGTGTGGGTCTGTGTCTGCGTCTGTGACCTTGTCTCTCTTTCTCTATGTCTGTGTGCGTGTGTGTCTCCCCTGTGTGCATGTGTGTGTGTGTTGGTTGTGTGTGTTGTTTTGTGCTGTGGTGTGTTGCGTTGTGTGCTTTGTGCTGTGCTGTCCTGCGGCGTGTGCGTGTGGGTGTGGGTGTGGGTGTGGGTGTGCGTGTGCGTATGCGTGTGCGTGTGGGTGTGGGTGTGGGTGTGGGTGTGCGTGTGCGTGTGCGTGTGGGTGTGGGTGTGGGTGTGGGTGTGGGTGGTGTGTAGGTGTGGGTGTGGGTGTGTGGGTGTTGTGTTGTGTTGTGGTGTGTTGCGTTGTGTGGTGTTG
>CAUJNA010003860.1:1260019-1280973 GCA_963377175.1 Effrenium voratum
CCGAAAAGACAATTTCTGACTCAGGAAAAAGATGAAAAAACAACCCCTTCCCCCCAGCCTGCCACACCCCTGAGTCTGAAATTGAGTCCGAATTCGTTTTGTTTTGCTGTTTATTGTTGTATCATTATATGCTTGTTTGTTGATGGTTGTTTGATTGCTTTTGTTGTGTTTTCTGAGCCCGGTTGTTGGGTTGTGTTTGTCAGTCTGCCTTTTTGAGTCCGGTTGTTTGGGTTGGGTTTTGTTTTGGGTCTGCGTTTGAGTCCGAATCTCTTTTTTTTTTTTTTTGAGTTTTGACTTTCTCTGGCGAAGACGTTCTGTAAAATCTGGTCCATACGTGCATATTTGCTGAGGCAAAGCCTTCCTTGACAAGGCTCAAGCGCACAAACCAGGATGCTCGTTGCAGTGCGGTTTCTTTTGCACGCGCTGTTGCACTCCCTTAAGCTTACATAGAGCCTGGCAAGAGGACTGATTGAGGACCCCTTGAAACGTTCACAGTGGTTGGATGGCACATCTGATGGCTGAAGATAGCCAAGGCTGACACGCTCGCTTGCATCAAGGGATAAATGCCGCGGGAGCAGCGAGCAACATTACAGCCGCGGATTGCAGCATCTGAAAGCTTCAAACAGCTACGATTCACGATGCTAAGTCCGCTGATATTTTCATGACACTAAACACCGCGGACCGACTGGTGACATCTGATTCGCCTTCTATATTACACGCACCAAGTTCTTCGCCATGGACACGTTTGTTAGACTCAACTGCTGGTTTGGACAAATGGCACACTTCAGCCAAACGCCAACTGGCTGTCTTCGATTGGGAACCAAGCTTTCTTCACTGCAACCTTCCTGCCAAAAGAACTGGGTCAGACATGGGCTGTCACTGCTGCAAAGAAGTCGAACTTTGTTTTGAGTAGGAGGAAACAATCATTCTCCAAAGATTTGTTCGGGATTCTAAGGTCAACCAAAACCCGCCCGGTTGAGGGGTTGATGAAAATGGTCCTTCACATAGAATGACCATTGGGGGGCAACCACTAAAACGATGATATTTCCCACTAAATGGGAAAAGTTCATTTGGGGCCCTAAATGGAATCTGGATCAACCCCCAATTGAAAAACGCACACGGTTCGAGGGCCCCGACGCTGCAGGGCACCCCGCCGCTCCGGCGCGCCTAAAGGGAAGATCGACAGCCACAAGAAAGGAACATCGAAACCGGAAAGGGAATCAATGGCAAGAAAGCACTCCGCAATGCAAACGAAAGCGAGAGGAGAAGCCAAGCGTTCAAAGGTACGAGTAGCGGGCAATTTGAAGACCAAACCACTATGGTGTCAATGTGACGGTCTTTGTCATGCATCTTCCAAGGACCAAACGTTGCTTCACAGCTTAGACGGGACAGTTGGAATCTTTCTGTTCAGCTTCGCTCGCCCAAACTTTGCTTCAACGCGGACAAATGACAGGAGCTGACGATGTAAAGATGCTTCCAGGAGGATGTCGTCTCGTCTCCCCTTTAGGCCCTCGTTTGCGTTGTTGTTGGGAAGGTTGCTCACCACATGGCGTCTGTGATTGAGACACTTGGATTCTGTGTTGTACAAGTGGCCGCAGGGAAGGACCATGGAACTTTCCACCTGTGAATGGGACAACTTCTATGGTGTTCACCAAACACCACATGGTCATAGTAGCTTGCGTTCTTCATGCCATGACACGGCCAAGGTCCCATCATGAAAGTTGGCCAACCCCACACACTCAAAACATGCTGCCGGAGCTATGAACTGTTATTATCCACCAATTGGTTCATGGAAGCAGGTCGACAAGCGGCGTGAGTCTATAGGCCCCTTCTCTGGGGTCTCCTGGGATTATTCTAAAGCCTTCCCGCGCCGAGTCCGATGCCTCGGTCAACTTTTCATGGTAGACCTCAGCCGTGCCGCGCCAAATGATGCCGAGTCAACTTCGCTAGCCAACACACACTCGCTCGCTCGCTCACAAATCGCTGCGTCAGACCCTGGTCACGAGGGCATAGTTAAAGTATTTGCTGCAATGGGGCATAGACTCGTCTTCCAAACAAGCAGCTATGATTTGAGTCTAAAGTGCAAGATCCCCAGAATTGCTCGAAGCAACCAAACACGACTGTCAGCTGCACAGTAAGTTGGGGCCACCGGCATACTCGCCCGTACCCATGGCGCCGCACACGACAATGGCTGGGATTGGCGTGTTGTCATAGGGACAGCGGCCGCCCCACCTATGGCTGGAGAAACCCAAGGAACCGGTGCTAAGCAACGAGTGGGTGTGTCTTTTTGAAGGTAGCCTGGTCGGGTTTGGCTTACAATGGTTAAGAGCGAAACCAACGGGGCATATACCCCTATTCTGGGACAAACCCAAGTATGGTCAGTGCTCATAGGCTAAGGCGGATTGTAACTTCTGAAGTGTGTCCTTCCGAGTTCCTTTGTCCGTTTCACCCCAATGGCATTCTGTGGCTGACCCTCCGGCGGTAAAGAAGCTAGCTATCGATCTATCTTTCGATATGAAATGAGCGATCTACTTCTCTGTGTACCTAGCTATCTGTCTACATATCTGCCTATTTATCTATCTATGTACCACAAGCCCACGCATGTTGTCTCGCATGCATGCATTCTTTTCGCAAAGCTACATTCAATTAGTGTGCGTAACACGGGAATTCCTTCTAAACTTCCTTTGATAACTAGTGTCTTGGCTAGTTCGAACCTGCCTGGTTCATTGGTCCATCAACTGGCCAGCCAAGCCCACGCACAAGCAAAGTGAGCAAGAATCTGTCTGATGGTCCACCCTGAAGTCCGCGAGGGCTGTACGAGCGAAATGAAAATATACACCAAAGCCAACACGCAGCTACCAGAACACTTTACAATAACCGCGTGAGCGTCTCAAAGTGCTGCTCCAGCAAAGTAAACAACGAGGAAAGCACCAGTTGCTGCACGAGACAGCGCCGGACTTACCCGCTTGCTTTCTGGCACGGTACATAACTGCCACACAAAGCGGCATGTGCGCATGTGTCTTGCATACTTCACACCTTGAGTCATGTATGTGAGTAAGTGTGTGCACATCACTAAAAAGTTCTGTGCCGCAACGGTTCCTTTGGTCAAGCAAGGGATGGCCAAATCTGACAAAGCCCTCAGCGAACAGCACAAGACGGCTGCTGCTTGGTGCACACATTGACTCAACTTGGAATGCATGTAGCAAGGCATCCACAAAATAAGCTTCCAGCCTGTCAAGTGAAAACCTTCTCACCCACCTGTTACTTCCAGAGCCCCAAACGGAGCCAGGCTGAAATCGCTGAATTGAGCCGACCTTTTTTTGAAAGCAAACCTGATTCGATACCACCCCGTCAAAGATCGCCTTGTCCGGAACAAACATCCTATGGCTGCGACACGCCGTTCATTCCATGGAGGCCAGTCGCCATGTCTTTGCATATCCTCTGCCCCCCTTCGGCCTGATAGAGCCCAGCACGCACCGCCGGCAAAGGCTGTGCAGGCACTCCTCCCCCAGGCGCCAAGGCGTCTCGAACTTGGGGAAGGGCTCGAAGCAAAGGTCGCACTGCCAACGCTCTGCCTATCCGCTTTGGCTTCCCAGGCCCCTGGGGTCTGCGACTGGTTGGCAATGGCATTCGAACCGTCACAAATCACCCCTCGCCCAAATCCAACACAATGCGAGGGGCGCTGGTTGGATAACTGCATGGACAGCTGGTGCCTGTGAGCGCTGAGGTTTTCCTTGATGTCCTGATGGGCAAAATGTATGTGATTGTTCAAGCTGCTGACTACACGTAAAACTTCTGTGCCAATCCTAGCCCTATCAAGCCGCCTCGACTCATTCAGCCAATGTCGGCGTCTCTCTTTCCAACATGGGTTACTTGCATGATTCGAGGGCAGCCTGTACCTGCGCCCAACCAAATAAGTGCCCAAAACAGGATTTCCCTGGCAGTCCATCCATCCTGCTCAAGGTGTGGCAACCTTCGTGTGAATCGTCCGAAGCGAGTCGATCCTCATTTCTGCTTTCAGGCCGGCGAAGCTTCCCCATTTCAAGTCGTCTTTAAAGCTGAACATGCTTAGGGTTCAAGTGGCCGGGGCAGAGCCTTGGGACTTGCAGTGGCTCGCTCAGCTTAGCAGGACCCCGCTTTGATGCTCTTTTTGCCCAGCGTTTTTTTTGCGAGGCCTTGATCTGTTCGGCAATTGCCTCCCCGTCTTCCAGCGGGTCAGCCTGATGCCAGGATCTGTAGCTAGTCACCCTTTGCTGGGGTTTCACTCGAGCAAGCAGCTTTATAGGATCACGGCAAGGGCTAACAGCCGGTAGCCAGGTCAACATGAAAAGCGCCCTATTGAGATGATGTCAAAAGGACCCAGATTGCAGCTGGTGCGCGCGAAATTCACGTTCTTGCCCCTCAACAAAGAGCCGGCAAGTGAGCATCCATGCAAACCCTGGCAATGGTTTGTGTGTGTGTGTGTCTGATGAGAAGTAATGAAGAAGCACTCAAAGGGGTGTGTTTTCTCACCCTAAGATGGTGGTCTGTGTTTGGGGTCCCGCAATTTATTAACCAACAGGGGGCCCACCATGTTGAAAAACTCCCAAAGGAAGCCGTTTGACTTCAAGTGGCGCATTCAAGCCCCTCGTGGTCACAAAAATCCATGATAGAAACAATAGGCCGAGACAGCGTTGCTTCACACGGCACTGCCAGGCAAACCCAAGAGAAAGTCACCGTACAGTACCAGATCTTAACCCTCACCAGTTTGCCACGCGACATTCCTGCCCCTTGCTTGTTCTGGAGGTTGCCAACCATTGGATGCTGGAAGGGCATGATGGAAAGGACTCATTCAAGGTCCTTCCCTAGCAACTCCTTACATCTTTCTTGCTCTAGAGAGCGCCAGTTGTTTCTTCACCTACGCCTCCTGTCCAGCCACCTCTACTTCGGAGGTAGGCTTATCCCTCTGGAGAGAAGCAGCTCGGCAGCATCTGCTGCGCTCAGTTGCTTATCCCCAAATGGAAAAAATACCGCGGCTCGCGGCTAGACATTGACTTCCGGGTCCGGAATTCCGGCCAATTTCAGAACGCCGTCTACCTACCATCACTCGGCGCAGGAAGACCAGTTTCCTCTGTGCCTAGTAGCGGCTCGGCTTCTGGCCCGTCACCTAATACGAACGCGGGAAGACATGGCACCTCTGCAGCTTCTCGTTCTGCAATTGCCTCCTGCGCTGCTTCCTCAGGCATTGCGTCCTCTGCAGCAGCTAAGTCCACTGCAGCTGCGGTGTCCTCTGCAGCCGCTGTTTCCTCTGCGGCTGCTGCTTCCTCTCCAGCTGCCGCGTCCTCTGCAGTTGCTGCGTCCTCTGCAGCTGCCATCTTCTTAGCCCTGGTCTTGCGGTTTTTTTTGGTGGCAGAGCTGGCTGCGCCGTTGACTGCACCGCTGGTCACTGCACTTGCCAGAGCGCTAGTTGCGCCACCAGCACTACAGCTGGAGCCACTTTGCAGTGAGTCGACTAGCTGCTTGATCTGTTTGCGCTGTGCTTCAAACTTAGATTCCAAAGCACTTTGCCGACGCAACAGCTCTGTGAACATCTTGCCCACATCCGGCGGTGCCTGCCCTTCTGGAACTGCAAGCACCGCAGAATCCCCTGAAGCCAACACATCTGCAGATTCATCATCATCAGCAGCAGCTAGCACGGAAGCCCGGGCAGACTTTTTCCCCTTCGCCTCCTCCTCCTTCTGCTTGAATTCCAACAACACCTTCCGCTTCTCTCCAAGGCCATAATTCTTCCACCGGTTTTGGGCGTTGCGCTTCTTGTCTTTGGCCGCCGTCTCTGCGACCTGCGCCGCAAGCTCCTCCTTGTACTCGGGGAAGTACTTCCAAACCGGCTCAATATCATGACGCGACAAGGAGGACAGCAAGGAGTAGGAGTCGGCACGGATCCAGGCCGTCCGCACACAATCCTTGATGAGAGCAACCTCCCCAAAGAAGTCTGAGAGTTTCAGCGTTCGCACTGCCCTTGCATGTCCTACATCATTGGGGTTGTGGACATCGGGCACCAGAACCGACATGTTTCCTCTGGCAATAAAAAACATCTGATGGGCGATCTCCCCTCGGCGCGCAACGTACTCTCCAGGAAGACACACAACGTCCTCCAAAATCTTCACCACCTCTATGATGTAGTTGGGGTCCTTCTCTGAAAGGTATTTGCAGTTGAGGACACTCTCCTTGTAAAGGTAGATCTTCAAGGCCGAGGAAAGGGCGCCACTTAGGTTCTTTCCGTTGAAGAGAATTTGGAAAGCCTCGATGTCGTGGCTCATCTTCTGAAAATAGTGCATGCTGAAGACCCGTCTCTGCAATTCCTTCGGAATGCCAAGGATCTGAACAGCGCGCTGCATAAAGGCTTTGTTCTCGTTGTGTCGCCGATCCAGTGCATTCTTCAGGTCTTGCTCCTGAACAATGGCGGCAATAAATAGTGAAACAACCAGCTGCCCAATGGGCGCAAATACTACGACGATCATCAGTGCTCCGAAATTTCCGTCTCGAGCTCCATCTCCGGTTGGACCGTCTAAGGCTCCCGTCAGCATGTAAAGGGCTTCGACGTACGCAATCACATAGGAGGACAGCTTGCCATCCACGACCTCGCCTCGAAAGGTGGTCTCCGAAGCCGCAGCCCCTTGAGTCTGCAGATGCTCCAAGTACCCGCCGAAGCAAAACCTGAAACAGACGGACAAGAAGCACCCGAGGTCAACCCATGGTCAGAGGGCAGCCATGAAATGGACAACTACGATTTGACATAGTTCCCGCAACAAAAACATGGCCTTGCAGCAACCATTTACATTGTTATTGAAGTGACGACAGTGAGCTCTAAGCCCGGTCAGCTGCTAGGATCATGGCACATGCGAAACTTTGACACTCAAAATTGAACCCTCAAAATACAGGGATCACCGGCACCAAGTTGGACAAGCGAACACACCAATCAGTAGCCGCATGAACAAAAAAAATGGTGGCGGACTCATACCTGTCTTGAATCTTAATAATTTGTTTGTTTCAAGTCAGATTTAATTTTTGTGGACCAACGCTAAGAAACCCTAGTTATGGGGTCAGAAGTGCGCTTCAACGGTTGCGGTTTTGGACGATGGGTATTCTGCTTGGGCGCGTGTCCCCCGTTTGCAAATCCGTGCAGACTCCAAACCCTAGCGGGTGAAATGGGGGGCTTCCCTGGACATATCAGATTTGGACCCCTATGTGGCTTGAGCTATATTGCCATCAAGCGTTGCCCCATTTGGGATGTTGCTTAAAGAACAACCAAAAGGACCCACAATATGTCTAGACATGCCCACAGGGAAACCCATGCAAAGGATTCATCCGGGTCCATGGCCTTGAAGGAAAATCACAATGAAGACCACCATTTCTTGTGTCCCCTAAACAAGACTGACACAAACCCACGGGAGCATTTGTCATTTTGCTTGACCCAGCGAAGATCGTGAATCTCCTTGTGCCTTCCCTTGAAACAAAAGTACCTGAAAAAACACGCACACACACAAACACACACACACACACACACACACACACAAACCCACTGCGTTGGTTGAGGCGCAGGAAGGATGCCACCCAGTGAGCCACGCCCATCAGCAGCAGCACGGGCTTCGTGAGACGCACTTCCGAGGTGTCCCGCAGGCGCCACAGAGAGTCCGGCAGCTCAATGAAAACCCCGGCCCGGAAGATCCTGAGAAATAGTTGGGCCGGAATTTTCAAAGGTGCTTCGACCCAATTGCTTGGTTTTCAAATAATGTTTGTTTTTATGGAATCCTGGGTGGTCCAAGTGCGGGTGAGTTCTAAGGAACCCTAGAAAACCTTAAAAACAAAAACAAAAAACGAGACCTCTCAATTACCTACCGCCTTGTACCAATAGTTGGATGTGATTTGTTCAGTTGGTTGATTTTCAAGGGGAACCAAAAAACAAAACAACCATAATTTTTAGGGTACCGAATTTTGAGATACCCCTACTTGGACCCTTTGGTGGAGATCATTCAGATGGGATTTCCTGTCCAACTACTTTTGAGCTGGTTGCATAGCCATTTCTGTATGGAGGTACCTGGCCGGATTTCCTTGTGGTTTCCCTTATGAATGGAGGAGTTGCTTGTCGTTTGTTTGCCGGCTGTGGTTGTCAACATCCTGATGTCTCAGATGAGAAGGTGGAGCAACAAACATCGAGCCTTGGGCAGAGGTGGCTTATGGCCTTGCGACTGTGCGTCTCATGGCCCCGAAACTCCTGGAGCGCAGAAAGTCGGTGAAACTGTCCATGTGCCAGTTCGCCCATTTCATGCACCCTGTCTCTGGGCATGCCCAAAGAAAACAATTGACCCGAGGCAGTGGGTTGTTCCTAGGGGAAGGGAGTCCGTCGGACTGTGGGAGCCTTAGGCTGGTTTTACGATATAGCCAGAGATCCTGGGAAAAGACTGGCCCAAATTCTTGGGGCACATTGAGGTGGGGCTCGTGGTGAAACACAAGAATATGTTGCCGCGACGAGCAGTTGTTTTAGAAATTTGAACCATAACAAGTATGAAAGAGTATCTCTGTAGACTCCCTCCCCTCGGGCCAAACTCAACCGTGGAGAAGGCACTGGCAATTGGAACAGGCAGAACTGGGAAATGTGGTTTGCAACTGACAAATGGGCCAGGGGTGATCTTGCCACGGAGAAGTGAACTGATTCAACCCTAGAACCTATATATTTGTTGCTGGAGAAAATAAACAGTGCTGAATCGACCATGCTGAGATTAGCACATAACATCCCTGGACAAACACAAGTGTGTTAGCCAATTGCCTGAATTCGATTTACACAGCTGGTCACAGGTGAAATTTTTAGTACAGGACGAAGAAATCGATCTTTAGCTGTTCATCTGCAACACAAGATCACGGAAGCCCTGAAATCCGGCTGGCAAACAGCGAAGAACCCGAATAAACCCCGCCAGGGCCGCACAGCTTTGCCTAGACCTCAATTTCCTTTACTTCTGCTGAACTGGTTCAAGCTATGTATTTTGACTGTTGTGTGGCCGACCAAGCATCTTCAGCGCGTTGATGACCAGCGGCCAGCCGAAAGCAGCTGCCCAGAAATAGCAGGTGACACTGAGCCACTTCAGCCAGAACAGCGGAGATCGGACCCGGCAGTAAATAATCTTGCTGCTGGTCACGATTTCCGTTCGCTGCTCAGGGTGCAGGTATGACATTTCCAGTGTCAAAAGTAAATAAACGGCATACACAATGTCCATGGCCAAGTCGAACATCAACCTTGGTGCTTCACTAATCCCTCGCTACAAGTAAAACTTTTAATGGGATATGTCATCATGTGATACATCCCTCTAAAAAGCCAAAAGTCGAAGGAACCGGATGGGTGACCGAGCAACGTGTCTTTCCCACCTGGCACTGTAGCAGGATCTTGCCAGCGGCCATCCCAAAGAAATGTCAAGGGCGCCACCACCATGGTCATGCTCACGTTTACCAGCATGAGTACATCGATGAAGCAGGCCAAATCGGAGTCAAAGACCTGTGTTCTTTTTAGATGTAATTCGCAGGCAGGAGATTTGGCTTCCTTGGAAACTCATCCCAAAAATATCAACTTGCCCCAGGTGCCAATGAAACACAATCGTTGCCGGTCATGACTGTTTCCGTTTAAGAATAGCACAGCACCTGAGGCAAGTCGCAAAAAAAAAGCGCCCTTTCTGAGTGTGCTTTTCCAGAGTACCCTTTTCAAGTTGGCTGAAAGAGAAACCAAACTTGTTGTTTCCCTTTAAATGGCTGCCAAACCAAAAGCAGTCCATCATCTGAGAAATTCCCACGAGCCCCCACCTCGATCTTTGCCTTGCGCGTCAAGTTCTCAGAGCTTGGGCCATCCTGGTCGTTCTGCACCAGCTCCTTCATGTCCAGGAACAGGTCCTTGCCCCCCTTGCTGCCGTCATACCTGGGGACGCCACTGTGACTCCCTGCCGCTTTTTGTGGTTCGTTGGGGCAACTTGTTTCAGTGCGCAAAAGGCTACATTTCCTTCTGGAGACACGTTCCACTCGTGCTCCTGCCAACCAAAAAGGAGCTGTCTTTGGATTCCAAGCCCTTTCACGGGCAAGCCACAAGGTGTGGGCGAGGTCCGCTGCGCTCATGAACTCGAAGCGCTTCCGCCAGAAGGCCAAGGTCCGGTAGATCCTCTCCCGCAGAATGAGCGAGAGCAGACTGCGCCACCGGTCATCCCGGTTGCTCTCGAAGGTATTCTCCGTCCGGAGAGGCGCATCTCGAACCATGCTGGACCATATGGTCCCAGTGCTCGAGCTGAGACTGTGGACAAAGTCAGGAGCGGTACTCCGTTAATCGATGACCTTCAAATTGGATTGGCTCTGGTGAGTGCTGTTCAAAGAGCATGTGTTGTACTTGTCTGCTTCACCATCAGAATCTGAGCGCAAGGAGCCGCAGGGAAGAACTTGGGGCATCCCGCAGGCCTCGATCCATTGATTTCCCGGGGCAAACAACTGAAGTGAGGTTGATGGAGTTAGTGTATCGCTGTTCAATCAGCGCATCCCAGCCTAAGTGAGTGCAATGCGATGGCATGGTAGTTCACAAAGGCAAGCAAACCCAACTTACACGGCCAAGCAGGGCAACTCTGGCACTGCAGAAGACGCTAATCTGGGAGGGGGATACTCATTGTGGAACCAGCAGCCAACGGTGGAACGACATGTGTGCAAGACTTTGCAGTACCTGTGGTTGCTTCTTCACGGAAGCATCAACTTTTGCCTACAAAGAAGGCGTGATCGGCAAATATTTTAGATCCGCGGTCTTTTTGTTGCGACCATTTTCACATATGCTCATTGCCAGTGCTTCCCACAGTTGGGGGACCTTTCTAGCCGAGGTGCTCCTCAAAGGGAAACTCACAAGGTGGTCAAACTAAAAGCGGAATACGGGGTTGTTTCGAATCGGAAAAAGCTAGACGGTTTCCCTGTACCGAGCCTGAAACAAAAACTATTCCATTAAATATAATATGGAGAATATGCTTCATATCGTTACACTGTTGGGATTACCATTACTTAGATATCTATCGTGACCAGCACTATTCTCGCAACATCTGTAACGAGGCTGATTTGAACCATAATCAAAACCCGGTACAAAAGTGGTCGACCCAGAACCATGTGAAGAACTAAGAAGGCGGCCGCAGCTATGCATGGTTGGGATCGCCCCTTACTAATCTTCACTTACCCGGATTCTGATTGTGACACATTTGCTCTAGCCATGGGGGTTTGGCGTGGGTCGCACCTTTCGGCGGCCGTCCGGGCGCCCGCGCCAGGCTCCGCAGCTCCGTCTCCGTGGAGCGCGACGGCTCGGAGCTCACGGACCGCGGGGAGGGCGGCTCCTGGATCCGATCTGCCCAGAACTTGTGACTTCGGAGTGGCCGTTGCAACTTTTGCCCAAAGTTATTGCTCCTGCAATGTGTGTCTTGTTTTTTGCTTTTTTGTTGTTGTTTATTGTTTTGTTTTAATTTTTTTTCGGGGGGGGGGGGGCAGATGAATTGTGGATTTTGCCAAAGGTCAAAGTTCTGGATAACGCTTCTGTTCAGTCTACAACGAGTAAAGCCACTGCTGTTTTTGGTGGGGGTGGTTCTAAAGATAGTGGTGGAAGTGTTTGGGTTGTTGGGCGGTGGAGGCGCCAAAGGAAGGGTTCGTGGAATCGTGGAGTCCTTGGATGTTGCAATGCTAACGAAATGAACCTCAGGTACATGGTAAGGGGGCACGACTCTTTACAAGAAGGTACTCTGAAGGCCTCCTGTTTGGAGTGTGTGTGATGCTAAGCATGGGTCCGGGCATATCAGGGCTCTTGTGCAGCAAACCGCGCTTCTGCGGTCGCTTGGTGAACTCGCGACACATCTTCGCTCAGCGTCCTGATCTGTTCTCTGCAACTGTCCATATCGGCAGCAACCACTCTACTTCCAACCACACTATGCTGCCTGCATGTCAAGTACATCTTTGGTGCTACCAATAGCAAGATAAAAGGGATGTCTCGCCTGTTTGGGATGCTATCAACTCAAATTGTTTGCCAAAATGGAAAGGCTCTCGATGTGAACTAGTCCCTTGCTCTGTGTGATTGACTTGCAAGGTTGGCGCTATCACCTCTTCGAAGATCCGCTCAGCCTCGACCCTTGCCACTTGTAGTCTGTCAATGCCCATCCCGCCTTAGCTCGGGCAAGGTTTGCTCGCATGCTCGCCACCGGACGCCATCCATCGCTGCCCAACCCGAAAACGCGACTTGAACTTCTGAAACCAACCGCGCAGTCCCTCGGCATCTTCCCCCGCTCCTGGCTCGCGGCCTCCACATCGCGGCTCCGCTCGCCATGCATGGTGCAAGGTGTCAAGGAGCCCGGGGAATGTGAAGCTTCCAAGGATTCAATTCTTGTGTCTCATTGCAAAGTCACCAAGTCTAGTTGTGCTCGCGGCCAACAACTGCCAAGCAGCGCGGAAGGCGGCTGGCTCAAAGTGGATCTCCCGAATGCAACTTGCTGCCTTTCCTGCTTGGGGAAAGTCCAAACATGCTGTCCGCAATGCGCTTGAGCTTGCAGCCAACAGCGCACAACTCGCAATGCCCCGAATCGTGTCAAGGCTTCTGCTTGATGGTGATGTTGGGCCTTCTGCAATCTCGATGCAGCGGAAGTCAGCCCCAAAACAAGAGAAACAGCCTGATTCCCCCCTCACCTCTGGCTTTTTCCTTAGGTTTTGAGATTGTTCACAAACTCTCTTAGATCGAAAGGAACCGCCTGGATGTTCAGAACATGTCTAAAGTGGACAGGAGTCCCTGTTGAAGGGCAGCAACATTCCAAAGGCCTCTGCCCCCATCTTTCATATGCAACTCTTGGCCATTCGTGTATATAATATATCTTTATATTATTTATATACGTTGTGTTGGTCTTTCCAGCTCAGAAGTCCCCCAAGCCACCTGTGGGCTGAAGCTGAGCGCAGCAGAGCGCTTTTCTGGCATCAGGTTCCCGCGAGGAGCTTCTGCCTTAGCGTCTTCCATCGGAACAAGCGATCGGAACGATTCAAGAAGACTATGAGCGTGTGAGCTGTCTCATCTAATGGCACGTCAAACACGTGAGATGACCCTGGACAACCTATGCTTAGTCGGGATGATGCTGATGAAATGGGTTTGCTTCCTTGATTGTCTTAATTACCTGCCAACCTGCCAGGCCCTCACAGGCTGGCGAAAGCATGTGTTCTCATCTGGCAGAGGCCCGGGAACGACTGTCCCTTGGTCAAAAGCATGTCCGCCCTCACCAAGAAAGGCTTCCAGGCAGGTGAGCCAACAGGAATTGGGCAATGGGCCGAACGCAGTTTTGCGAGAACCCAGGTGGTCGGGACCGATCGAATTGAGATATGACCACCCCCCCCATGATCTACCTTCATTTTACCTCTATATGGGCCCGTCTTTTCTTGAGGGTACCCCTGTGTTGATGGTTTTAAGGGGAAACATTCTGGGGGTGTCTCCTAAAACGGACACACACAGGGGCTTCCGAATCCGTCCAGCGGTCCAGGCTCTCGGGCCCACGCTGAACGGACCAAAGCTGCAGGCTGGCCAGGTGTTCTGGTCTCGGAACCTGCGGCGACAAGGGCTGAGTTGTTGGCTGGATGTGTTGGCCGTGTTTGCTATGAGTGAGCCCCTGAAAATGGTCATGTGCGCAGTTGCCTATTGGAGTGCTTCAAACAAAAACCTTTCCATACAGAACTATTTTCATGGTGCAAACTATCAGGAAATGGGCCTGGAAAATAGAATCCAGCCTTCATCGGCCGGGCAAACCAGATGCAGAAAGGGTAATTGAAGCTAATAGTTCAGAACCCTGAAGAAAATAGTGAACGCCCGGTCCTGCCTAAGCATCAATACTTGCTAGAAACATGCGTAGCATGTTCGAGTGCAATTCTGCAAAGCAGTGTTCTTCTGCGCAGCAGACCTCCCTCAGCAGCAAGTCGATAGGAACTTGCCTGCCTGCTACCTCCAGCTCTCACTTTGCAAGTTTTGCTTCAAGACTCAGCAAGGCTCGGATTTGCGAGCCTTGCCATGGAAAACTTAGGGCTGTCGAGCAGCCCGAATAAGGCGAGCAGGAATTGTCCTGCGTTCTGATCGTATTTCATGGAAGTCACATGCTAACATCTCGATGAGCTGGACTGGGAGTTCTAGCCTAACTCGACTCAGACCGCAGTCGCGGCTTCAAGATCTGACTACGGGACGCCTTCTTTATCTCCACAAAAAGCCGCACGCGGCATGCCCGCGGCCACGTATGCAGAGTGTGGACGTGTTGTGAGGCCTTTCACGACCAAACCCAATCGTCCCAACCACCCAAACCCCGCTCGCCTGTCGCGGCGCGGAGCGAGCAGACAGCGGCTCTGAGGGGATGGGCCCCAAGCCTGGAGCTTCCACTTAGACTTTGCTCCCTCAATCTGCTTCCCAAAAGATATTATGGTTCTGGAAAACCACCCTTTCTGTGAGAGCAACCGGGTGCAACCTAAGACCCAAGATTTTCCACCACGAAAGATACCCTCCTTGAATTGCTCGACATGCTTAAAACCTCGCGACCCCATGACCAAACGGCCACCGCTCCCGGCCTGTGTCGCTGTGCCCAGTCCTTGCTGAAGCCACGCGACTGTTGGGATGTGCCAACTTTGGAAAAGGTCACCTTGGAATGTTGACCAATACAAGAAAAAAGAATCAGAAAGGATCCCTTGCCATTCTCAGTCAAGCGCCTAGCTTTGGGAACATGCTGCAAGAAAGATTGGGAAAAACAAACACCCAACATGTTGGGATTCAAGGGGAAGGGCACTTAGATACTGCGTAGACATGTCTATGACCCCTGTTGCAATTTGCAATGCTAGGAGAAGTGTGAAAACCCGGTACCAAGTGATCTGCGCTTAAAGCCCCAGCCAAAAAATCTAAGTGTGTCCAGCAGAATTGCCTGGATGCATTGCCAAGGCATGTCTATCCAGTCCTGCTGGAGGCCATCTGCCTGAATGTATAGTCCTACTTTGATGCGACTGCACGATTGCTTTAAACCAAAGTGCAAAACATAGATGGTTATGCACGGAGACGCTTGCCTTGCCACAGCCACACATGGCAAGCGGTTGGCTTCTTCCACGAAAATGAGTTGTAACGAGTGCTTCCGATTGAGAGCCCGGACGAGGCGCGGTGGATCAGAGTTTCCCACCTGGCCGGGCGCCAGGAGCCAAGGAATCCATGATCAAAGCTCGGTCCATGCGCATACTGCATGGATCGGAGACGCTCAAAGTTGAAACGAGCGCCCTCGTCAGTGTTGTTCGTGTTCTGCTTCATGAAAGATATGCTTTGCCCAGATCTGAGGAATCGGATCTAATTATGGGACATCAAAAGGAAAGCCGTACAAACAAATTCGGGGGGGGGGGGGCCAACCAAATAATAATAACGAGAAAGACTGCAGTCACGAAGCATCCATCCCAGGATTCTCCAACACAAAGGGCAAACCAAAAGCACATGCACTTCCCAGCCCACCAGCAAGGCCGACCTGCCTGAAGCCGACGCTCAGCCCACCCCTGACCTTGAAGCAACACCTTTTGCCATGACGACCACCGTGTCTCAGCAACACAATGGGTGGAAGCGCATAGCATAAATCGGTCTGTACACTCAGGCATGAAAGCGCCCAACAGGATTGCACGCGGGTTCATTCACAACGGTGCCAATGCACAATTATACGTCGACGATAGTTCGCCAAGCGTAAAAAATGCACAGCAAGCCGTGTGCTGGTACCGTCACAAAATTAGGCGTCCGCAAGGGCTGCTGGACACCCTACAATTTGCAATCCAAAGCTCAAGAAGTGGGCTAGATCTTTGTGCAAAAACGTGCCAAACAGCAGCTTAGGGCCAACTCTCAATCCAAGACTACATGCGAATTGGCCGAAGACGCCCACTACTTGGAAGCTGCTTCTCAGCCAGCCATGGTACGAAATGTGTTCTGTGCTGAATCCACGCAGCCTTGATTGCCTCGGCGGGCAAGCCCTGCCGTCGGACAGAACACCTCGATACCGCAGCCCATCAGCCCGAACATGCTGGCAATGCCAGCAGCACCACTCGCACCCACACAGGACTGGGCCAACGGATCACCATCTCAAACATGTGTGCGACATTCGTTTGGTCTAACACACAAAGTCAAAAAACACCACATGTAACATGCCAATCATTTGAACCGATGTTGCCCAATCCTGCCATCCACCATCATCAATGCTCAAGCATCATAGTCCCAGGAGATTCTCATCCAGGAACTCTTGGAGTCACGGGAGATTCTAAGAAGATCCCTCGGGCGATCCTCATCCAGGAACTCTTGGAGTCACGAAAGATTCTAACAAGATCCCTCGAGCGATTCCTCATCCAGGAACTCTTGGAGTCACGAAAGATTCTAAAAAGATCCCTCGGGCGATCCTCATCCAGGAACTCTTGGAGTCACGAAAGATTCTAAAAAGAACTCTCGGGCGATCCTCATCCAGGAACTCTTGAATCATCTGCAACTACAACTGCTGGAACTCACCGACCGCAGGCCGCTCCACAGTTCTCGCTCAAGTTGTTCACCATCTGACAAGGCCTGCGAGATGTGAAGCTCGCAAAACATCGGAAAACCATTCACAGATATTCACAGCTCGAATTGCCTGACACGCTTCATCCACTCGCTAAGAGCTCGGCTTGTCAGGGTGAGTGTCCACCAGGCTCGCGGTTTGGAGCCTGATGGGTCTGCCCGTTCCTGCGAGCTGGCACGTCTCAGTTTTCATCGCAAAAGGGATCCTTTTTGGGGCCGGGGGGGCGGGAGTGACATCACGGGACACGACATCATAAGAAGCGGCGGTAACAACGACCACAGCGGTTCATCACAGCAATCAGCTTGTCAGAAGGACCACAACACGCACCGACACGCACTATCATATGCCCCTTGCAGCCCCAACCGCAAGAGCTATCACCGCAACTGCCTGATTCAGGCCATGGCCTCGTCGAGGCGGGCACGTTGCTCTCGCGCGTTGTTAACACGCGGGGGCTCACGATGTCGCGGAAGAGAATCCTCCGACGACCTGAGCCCACGTCCGAAAAGGACTGTGCCAAGACAAGAAGCCAAACCAAAGAGCCAAACCAAGTTTGAGGCAGTCCTTCATGCTCCGTTACTTTTAGTCCAGGCGAATCGCTTCTCCAAAATCAAGCTTGGCACTCCTCACTGGTATCTTGATTGAGTCAGAAGCAAACAGCTGTCATCACTGGTGCAGTGTGAGAGTAAGGCAACTCTTCTTGTGGGTAGAAGGACGCCTGGGTGAAAGACTACGCCCAGGCAATGATGGTACTAGATTGCGTCGCGTCAATATCTGAGATAATATAAGCCGGGTTCCTGGGTTTGACACTTGTTCCCAGACAGGGGTCCCCAGAATGGCAACTGATTCCTTTTGGTTGCCCTTCAACTACCATCCAGGGACTCCAAATCCCATCAGGTGCGCCCAGCGGCACGTCATGCACCAGGAATCCTGGCACTGCACGCCTGGGCGATCACTCACTCCATGAACCATGCGATATGGGATTCTCAAAACGGGATTCGTACCCCTTTTCGTTTTATATGTAAACTCAAAGGAAACCAACCTTTTTGGGGGACCTTTCCTTGCGAAACCCGCACCCACCGGTTGCCAAGGGTGCCCCAAACAAAAGCTCTTCAAAAATGTTTGTTCATGCTGGCTTCTTCTTTGAGCTATGCAAACCAGGTCGGCAAAATGCAGGAAAGCCATTCGCAAACAGCGGCCTTGGCAGCTGAAGAACAAGTGCGACCAAGCATGCCGAGCAGCAGATGGGCGCTCCTTGTTCATCGCAGCAGCGAAGAAGAAGCATAGCGGGTGCACCACATATGTGGCACGTCACTGGTGGTACCATGGCTGAAGCCGAGACGGCACGTGTGCCTCGAACTCAGTGAGGAGGAGATTCTGTGCACCACTTAATTGACAAGGCCTTGCATTTACTGCATTCAATAATGCAAATGATGTACATATACAACATGTCTGCACACTATTGTGGCTTGGATAGACGCATTGGTGCCAGAATTCTCCCATCACTGGAACGCGACATCTTGTACCTTGAGCTCCAAAGGCTGCAAACTCGTGATATTCGCCCAAAATTGCGAAGCCGCGCCTTTGCAAACAAATAAATGGGCAGACTCTAGGTGTTAGTCTGTTCGAGCAAATACTTCCCTAAGGTTGCTGCACCAATGGAAAGGGCATGCTGTTCCCGGGCGGAAGGGCTGCAAGTGAAGAATGCGTGTTGGCACATCTGCACATTGGCACAAAGGGCTGATGGGCAGTGAGATGTGCAGCCTGCTCACAATCTGCAGTTCGGACCTTCACACAGCACAGCGATGGCATACATGGCCATGGATGTATGAACGCACTCCTTCTGAATGCGTGTCAAGCAACTGGGCCCTCGTTTTTGTCTACAAACTGGCCAAGCTGCAGGAATTGGTTTGTAGACCGCTCTCTCTCCCAGTCAACTCATTGGCTTGCTCCTTGGATTCTGATGGGCAAGCAACCGCTTTCAGTTCAGGGTGCGAGGGGTTCCACTAATTGCATGGTCGCTCTCAGAAATGTTACTCACATCCAATGCCTTAAATCCAAGAACACCCCAGTTGCACTTAAGTGAGAATAGATGACACATTTTTCCACGTTGGTTCAGCCATCCGTAGTCCTCTTAAGTTAAGTACCCAAACAAAGGAACTTGTGTTATTTTACATTCACCGTGGTGTACATTTGATGAGTGGCCCTTTGCTCACCGGTGCCTCGTCTCCAGATTGCCCCTTGCCTCATCGCGCCTGTCCTGACGAGATGCCATGCTCAACGTGTGTGTGTGTGTGTGTATGTGTGTGTGTGTGTGCGTGCCTGCGTGCGTGCGTGCGTGCGGACGGGCGGGCGTGTGCGCGTGTGCGCGTGTGCGCGTGTGCGCGTGTGCGCGTGTGCGCGTGTGCGCATGTGCGCGTGTGCGCGTGTGGGTGTGTGTGTGTGTGTGGGTGTGTGTGGGCGTGTGGGTGTGGGTGTGTGTGTGTGGGTGTGTGTGGGTGTGTGTGTGCGGGTGTGTGGGTGTGTGTGTGTGTGGGTGTGTGTGTGTGTGGTGCGTGTGGGTGCGTGTGGGTGCGTGTGGGTGCGTGTGGGTGCGTGTGGGTGCGTGTGGGTGCATGAGCGTGTGCGTGTGCGTGTGTGTGTGTGTGTGTGTGTGTGTGTGTGTGTGTGTGTGTGTGTGTGTGTGTGTGTGTGTGTGTGTGTGTGTGTGTGTGTGTGTGTGTGTGTGTGTGTGTGTGTGTGTGTGTGTGTGTGTGTGTGTGTGTGTGTGTGTGTGTGTGTGTGTGTGTGTGTGTGTGTGTGTGTGTGTGTGTGTGTGTGTGTGTGTGTGTGTGTGTGTGTGTGTGTGTGTGTGTGTGTGTGTGTGTGTGTGCGCGTGCGCGCGCGCGTGCGCGTGCGTGCGTGCCGGCCGTGCGTGCCGTCCGTGCGTGCCTGCATGCGTGCGTGCGGGCGTGTGCGCGTGTGCGCGTGTGCGCGAGTGCGCGTGTGCGCGTGTGCGCGTGTGGGTGTGGGTGTGTGGGTGTGTGTGTGTGTGGGTGTGTGTGTGTGTGTTTGGTGTGTGTGTGTGTGTGGGTGTGTGTGGGTGTGTGTGGGTGTGTGTGTGTGGGGGTGTGCCGGCGTGCGTGCTGGCCGAGCCTGCCGGCCGTGCGTGCCTGCGTGCGCGCGTGCGTGCGGACGGGCGGGCGTGCGGGCGTGCGTGCGCGTGTGCGCGTGCGCGCGCGTGTGCGCGTGTGTGTGTGGATGTGTGTGTGTGTGTGGGTGTGTGTGTGGTTGTGTGTGTGTGGTCGTGTGTGGGTGTGTGCGGGTGTGTGTGTGGGGGTGTGTGGGGGTGTGTGGGTGTGTGTGTGTGTGGGAGTGTGTGTGTGTGTGGGTGTGTGTGTGTGGGTGCGTGTGGGTGCGTGTGGGTGCGTGCGCGTGCGTGCGTGCGCGTGCGTGCGTGCGCGCGTGCGCGTGCGTCCGGGTGCGTGCGTGCGTGCGCGTGCGTGCGCGTGCGTGCGTGCATGCGGGCGTGCGGCTGTTGCGCGTAAGCGTGTACGGTGCGTATGGCGGGCGGGCATGCGGGTGGTACGCGGGCGCGCGGACGGTGATGGGCGTGGGCGTGCACGCGTGCGCGCGCGCGTGCGTGCGTGCGCGCGCGCGCGTTCGCGCGTGCGTGCCGTGTGTCGTGCGTGGGTGCGTGCGTGGGTGAGTGCACGGGTGGGTGCGTGGGTGCGTGCGTGGGTGCGTGCGTGCGTGGGTGCGTGGGTGCGTGGGTGCGTGGGTGTGTGGGTGCGTGGGTGCGTGGGTGCGTGGCTGCGTGGGTGCGTGGGTGCGTGGGTGCGCAGGTGCGTGGGTGCGTAAGTGCGTGGGTGCGTGAGTGTGTGGGTGCGTGGGTGCGTGGGTGCGTGCGCGAGTGCGTGGGTGCGTGGGTGCGTGCGCGGGTGCGTGGGTGCGTGGGTGCGTGCGCGGGCGCATGCGCGTGTGCGCGCGTGTGCGCGCGCGTGGCTGTGGCTGTGTGTGTGTGGTTGTGTTGTGGGTGTGTGGGTGTGTGGGTGTGTGGGTGTGTGGGTGTCTGCGTGTCTGGGTGTGTGGGTGTGTGGGTGTGTGGGTGTGGGGGTGTGTGGGTGTGTGGGTGTGTGGGTGTGTGGGTTGTGCGTGTGTGCGTGTGTGCGTGTGTGCGTGTGTGGGTGTGTGGGTGTGTGCGTGTGCGCGTGTGTGCGTGTGTGCGTGTGTGTGCGCGTGTGCGCGTGTGCGCGTCTGTGCGTGTGGGCGTGTGCGCGTGTGTGCGTGTGTGTGCGCGTGTGCGTGTGTGATCGTGTGTGCGCGTGTGCATGTGTGCGCGTGTGCGCGTGCGCGCGTGTGCGCGTGTGCGCGTGTGCG
>CAUJNA010003860.1:1281073-1318573 GCA_963377175.1 Effrenium voratum
GTGTGTGTGTGTGTGTGTGTGTGTGTGTGTGTGTGTGTGTGTGTGTGTGTGTGTGTGTGTGTGTGTGTGTGTGTGTGTGTGTGTGTGTGTGTGTGTGTGTGTGTGTGTGTGTGTGTGTGTGTGTGTGTGTGTGTGTGTGTGCGCGCGCGTGCGTGCGTGCGTGTGTGTGTGTGTGTGGTGTGTGTGTGGGTCTATGTCCTCCAGTAGAGAGGTTAGAATAAGGGTACCCTTTTTCTGTAGTGGGGGAACCCTCCCCAAAAAAGGGTCAAAGGGCACTACTCGAGGACCTAGGTGTGTGTGTGTGTGGACACTCCAATTACAACCCAAGCATTCCCCTTTCCAACCGGCCCAAAGCCATGAGTCCCGGCTCTGCCTGCCGCAAAGAGGACACGGCCTGGCTGGAGGCGTTTGCAATCCCTCTGAGCGCCCTACTTCATGGTTTTTGGGATAGTCGGCTAAGAGCTTGCCGTGCTGTCCAACGGTCCCAAACATGCCACGAGAGAAAACCTCACGACTGTGGATGGGCAAACTCAGTAGTTACTATGTTTATCGGGACAAACCATCTACCAACTGGCAACTCATGCAGGTGGTCAGGATGTTGTCCATCCACAGAAAGACAAGGAGGAAAGATCGGTGAGATCAGAGGAAGCCAAGGCCGGGAAATGAGGCAAGCAGCTGGGGGCAGTTGGGTCAAGCGACTGCATTGGGAGTGTGCTGCAACCACGCCGCAAAGGCTTAGGAGTAACCGCGCCGAAAACGAGCAGTTACCACGCCGCGTTTTTTGTTGGCGTGCAACCGCGCCGCATAGACTTGGCAAGGACTCGCTTTTCTATATGAGCTCAAGGCCTGCGGTGACATGGGTTCATGCCGTATGTGAAACTTCACTCCCGGTCACTTCTTGCCCAGAGTTAGCCTCCGCAATCTTCGCATCGTCTGTACGTGAGCGAAGTGCGATTTCTGAGGTGTCTGCACCCTGCCTGATGAAAGCAGCGTCCAGTAGTAGTCACCTGGACGTGTTGAGGCGCTTCTGGCCTCTGAGGTGCTCCTGACCTCTCGTGCGCTCTCCTTGGACTCGTTCAAGGGTCCTCCTCAGTAGAGTACATGCATGTTCTGCTTCTTCTCGAGCGTTCTTCTCCTCCTTGATCTTCTTGATGGCATTTGCGAGCTCGCCTTGCAACGAGCTTAGCTTTGACTGGTTGACGGCGTCCCTGTGATCGGAATGCCAGCGCATCAGTTGGAAAATGGTCCTCTCCACCAACAGCGCCGCAGCCATTGAGATGGCAATGATGCCATAGATGAAGTAGTTGGTGTAGAAGTCATCCTCATCCGCACTGACGGTGACGTGGACGTCTTCACCTATCTTTCCTGCACTCACCATTGGCATGGTGGCCATAGCTGCGAAGCATAGTGCTAGCTTGCCTCCCTGAAGCAAGACAAGCCCTCCGAAAGCGATCTTGTCGATGATCGACTGGTCGCCTGCAATGATGTCTTCCTCGGTGTATTCCTTGATGGCTGGAAGGTACTTCACCTCCATGTTGTGATCGGCGTTGTGGAACTCCACCAGTCCGGTGGATAGCATCTTCATCATCACTGGGCTGACCATTGGCTTTGTCAGCGCGTCTGCCGTCATATACTCCGTGGGCACCAGGCACGTGAGCCTGATTCTTCCAGCGATCCTCGATTCCCGAACTGCGAGCACATACAACCGCTGCGTTCGATCTTGGGGCAATGATGTCCCTGTAACCAATGAGAAGTAGTCCTTGCAGTCTGTGTACATGTCCAGTGGCATGTTCATGTCGCCTGCTTCCTGTATTCCAATGAGCTGCTTGATACTCGGCATCACCTTCGGATAGTCCACTTCACTCATCCGAAGTCGCACCAAGGTCGCTATTTCCATAGCGCTCGCTGCACTGAGCGTTTCTGAGTGGCTCGTGCTATACGAAATGCGTTTAGCCTTGCAACCATGAGCATATAGTACGTGTCCGACTCCACCATGACGAACTGTCTCTTCCTCCTTGCAGATCTGATGTGGTGGTATCTCTCGGCCGTGCCAGATGTCGTCCATGAGCAAAACCAGGATTCCTTCTTGCATAGCATCGTCCCGTCCCTTCGTTGCCGATGAGGCATCGTGTATTGCCACTATACGTTGATGCTTGCTGTGGAATCTCCTGTGGTGCAAACCCAGGTTCTGGTTGTTGACACTCTGCGCCTGCTTGATGACCTTGTTGACCTGCTGCACGTGTTTCACCTCTCCTGTCTTCGCCACTGACTGTAGAGCTGATACATCTGAAATGATGTCCAGTCTGGTCGCTGTCAGCCATTGTAGAGCTCCGAGTGCTGATTTTAGGTCCGTGATCTCCTTCGGTAGCAGCTTGCTTTCGGGTGCTCTCGCTGGTACTGGTGCTAGAGGTATCTTCTTGCAGAATTCTCGTTGAGTAATGGAAAAACCGTCCACCGTGGCTCCGTATTCACATCCGCAGTGTTCGAATGGTAGGCGGTTCCTGGTCACCTTCTTGAAACGCTTCACGAACAGAACATACAGGTTGTTCAGCCATGACTCGTCGGCAGATAGTGCGATGTCATCCACATGCGTGGTGGCCATAGGTGTCAGTGTCTGCCCGTTCTCCAATCTCTTGATATGCTTGTCACCCTTCCAGATGATCATGTTCTCATCCAGACTGCTCGCGATGCCGTTCTGCTCCTTGGCAAACTCATGAAGGCAAAGTTGCCATGCCAGCGGTGCATCGTTCAACCCGTACACCGGCTTCTCGCACAGCAAACCGTAACCCTCAACCTTGGATTCCGGGATCCAGAAGTTTTCTGGGTCAATCTCCATCAAGTGCCTCCACACATTGGCAGGTGGAATGATTATCACCTTCCGGTCCGGGGTATTGATTCCTTTCTTCTTGAGCAACTCCTTCACCTTGTCGAAGCTGAAACCCTTCAGGAAAGCTCCGGCAATGTCCCAGCTCTCCAGAGTGTATCCTCGTTGACCGAGTGGCTAGCAACGACTTCTGACTGTCCATGAATCCTCTTGCGCAAAGCTGTGACTTGACCTTGCGTTTCTTGTCCGGGAGTCTCTTCCATTTCCTGACCCACCGTGCATCGATCAGGATCATCTCTGATGTCATGTAGTCCAGGCATATCTTCTTGAAAGCCTTCTCGTCCGTGAATTGCTGAATCTCTGCTCTGTCAGCTTCTTCCACCTGTGGCCATATCTCAATCATCTCATCCTCCTCAATAGCATCGGCTTCCACGTCAACACGGAAGATCTCGGCTTCTCGTAGATCTGCCATGACTGATGCATCGTACTTGTAGTGCATGGTGAACAGCGGTGGTAAGCTCTTCCTCATCTGTTCATAGTGCACCTGCCTCAGCTCCTTGACGTAGACGGTGTGCATCCTGCTCTCGATCTTCCATCCGTCTGGGAAGTCGCGGTAGAAGATGCGCTTCATCTTTTCCGCCTGATAGTACTGCATGAGGTACTCTTCCTCCTGTGGACTGACCTCCTGGAAGCTCACTCTCTGCTTCTTCTTCTCCGGCGCCATGACCACTGTCCTTGTCTCAGGACTGGTCCTGACGCTGCACCCGGGTCCACGATTAGCCCTCGTCTCCGTTCTCCTCGTACCGTGAAGTACTCGCCGACGTGGACCTCAGTCTTGTAGTGCTTGAAGACCGGGAAGTGCAGCCGCTTGTCCTGGATGTTGGTGGTCTCTGACTTCGTCGACTGCCAGTCTCACCAGTGCTGAGTCTCCTTGGTCGAAGGTTCCGTCCGGTCGCGGCACACGCAGTTGCAGGGCTATGCGATGAGCGCGACCATGTAATCGACCTGCCACCAAGGGCCCGACACACTCATCAGGTCCATCATATACCCTGTACCACAACTTCAGTTTGTCGAAATACAAACGAACAGGGTAGTCAGGTAGTGCCGGTTGCCATCCTGGAGGAACATCTCTCCTGTACTCAGTCAGCGGAATTCCTGCGTTCGTCCCGGGAGGTGCTGCCATTGCTGTACGTGGGCTCGCGCCAACACCGTCTCCTGGATCGAATTCTCTGCCTCCTCCTGGCCAGATGCCCGAGGCTCAAGCCTTGGGGCTTACAGAAGCCAAGATCGCCGCGTGCGGGTTCTTGCTCTCGAACTCCTCCGCGCCTCCACCGGTTCCCTCAGCGGGGAGAACCGTCCCCCTGGCTGAGGGACCAGTAGCCAAGCGAGAGGTCCCGACAAATGGCGCCGGAGACCCCAAATTGGCGCGGAGCAGCTTACCCGCTCCGCTACCAAACTCGCTTTTCTACATGAGCTCAAGGCCTGCGGTGACATGGGTTCATGCCGTATGTGAAACTTCACTCAAGGAGTATGGTTCAACGTGGCGGAACGAAACGGCTCGTGATTTAGGCTGCTTTCTGGACATTGAACCACACATCCCGGCTCGTTTGCCCCGGTCCGTAAACGAAAGAAAGCACGAAGCGAGAAACCAAACCAATAAACGGACCTAGCTAGGATTGAACTTGGCTCCCGCATGCTAAGATTTGGGAAATTGTGCCACAGATCCCGGGTCGTTTGCTGCTTGAGGAGGAGAAGGGAAGAAGGAAGATTAAAGAGAAAAAAGGAGGGTGAGAAGAAGGAGAAGGAACCAAACGCATCGTGATTTGGGCTTCATGTTGAAAATTATGCCACTCATCCTGGGTCGTTTGTCGCTTGTGTGGAGAAGGAGGAGAAGAAGGAAGAGAAGCAGGGTGCAGAGAGAGGCTTTGCGGCCAGATCGATTTGGAAACTCCACCGATTTGAAAGCAGCAGCACAGCAACCCCGAAAAGCGCGGACAAATGAGGGATTAAGCCTGGAGCCTCCCACATGCTGAGCGGGTGTCATACCACTACACCAACTGCACTGGTGTCCAAGGCCTTGCTCTATCAAATCTTACAATGAGCTTACATGAAGGGGCGGGGAAGAGAGGAAAGGAATGAGGAGAAGGGGGAGGAGGGGAGAAAGAGAAGAAGGAGGGAGAAGGAAGAGGAGGAGGGCAGAAAGAGAAGCAAGGGAGAAGGAGAAGGAGAAGGGGACAAGAAGAAGGAGGAGGAGGCAGAGGAGATAAGGAAGAAGAAAGGAGAAGCAACCAAAAGGCTCGTGACTTGGGCTTCCCAGGCCGGTTGCCGCTTGTATGGAGGAAGGAGGCAAAAGGGAGGAAGGAGGCAGAGGGGAGGAAGGAGGCAGAAGGGAGGAAGGAGGCAGAAGGGAGGAAAGAGGCAGAAGGGAAAGGAGGAGGCAGAAGGGAGGAAAAAGGCAGAAGGGAAAGGAGGGAGGCAGAATCAGAAGGGAGGAAAGAGGCAGAAGGGAGAAAGGAGGGAGGAGGCAAGAGGGAGGAAGGAAATAGGCAGAAAGGAGGCTATTGTATTTATTCATGCATACACCGGAATATAATACTTTCTTCCGGCCTGTTCCCGTCTCCATTTAGGCAGTGTTACCCTTTATTTGGGGCGGGGTTATCCTGTTTGGGGCGTCGGTACCTCGTCACTTTGACTGCATTCCCTCCCCATGAGCATGAGGACTCAAGTTGCAGTCAACACTGTTGAAGTGTAAGATCCTGGCAACGGACCAAGCTACTCTGACAGCTGGTGCGCCCGCTGGCCCACCTCTGCCTGCATCTGGACGGCAGGTGGCACTTCCGGCACCTGGCACAGATTGTTGCCACATGATCAGCTAACGTCCGAGGACGCCCTCTCTGACGCTCTTGAACGAGCAAGTGGCACACTTGCTAACACACGCTGCAGGATGAGCACAATGCCGCACTGAAACCCAGTGTTAGCTAAAAAAATCAGAAACCTGTCAAAGAAGTTGATATTTCGAGCCAAAATGTGCTGGCTAACTCAGATCACTTGGCAGACTGGCAGACCATGCCTGGCTCAGAAGGCATGTAGACATCTCGTGAACTCAAGTCGAGATGATAGCCACACTGCTTTTGCGTGGCAAACTGCGCAAAGCACGTGCGGTGCTGCAGCATCCATCTTAAGCGTCACAACCTGAAAAGGCGCCCCATCGCAAGCAAGACGGCGCATCTCGACAAACCCGGTGCCCTCGCCTGCACCTCCCTTGGCGGACTCGCCTGGCAAGCCAAGACTCAAAAGGAAGTGGCCCTAAAACTATCAGCACACCAAACTAAATTCGAAACTGAGAAAATGGTAAGCTCGCAATGCCACGATAACTCCGACAGCCATACTGTTGAGGATACAGCTTGTCCGTCTCCCACACCTATGCTCCCACTTGCGCGGAAGTTGGTCCCGAAATATAGGCCTCTCGCAGAAGCGCTCTACTTGCTGTTTAAGTGGCGCTGAGCGTCTTCCGTCCTAGTGCTCACACAAAAAACTGTAAGATTTGGCAAGGACTGAGCTGGAGCTCGCCGCTGTGTGGATAGCCAACCAATCAGCATTGAAGGGAAAGGCCGTCCGCAACTCACTAAGTGAAGTGCTGGATCAAACATCAAGACAAAGACAAAAGCACCAAAGTGCAGCGCTCAAATGCAGCGGACAAATATCTGGATGTAGAGGCAGAAATGATTGCGTTTGTCCAGGTTGCTGTACGAAACCGCATACTGATAACAAATTGCTCTTTGATTCGGGTCCCCGCGAAACGGCCTCATGGGGGAGGTTCATCCCATGCAATCACATGCCGTAGTCTCTAGTGAGCATCCCAAGTATTGCTCTCCACGCTGCCCACGATAGGAACCTGCATGTTCTGGGCCGTTGGTCCATCTCCAGCCTGCCAAACATCTGCCTCTGGCGATGCATCGTGCCTGCCAAGTGGCGAACCGCAATGGTGTGAACCGAAATGGTGTGAACCAACCGTAGCCACGAGAAGGTTGGGGAGCTTAGTCCCTAATGGCGGTCACTACATGAGAATGCTACGGATCACTGATGATCTTTGAATTGTGGCCCGACAAAAGGTCCCGGATAAAGGAGGAAAGAAACAGGGTCAGGTTGGCTGCATTTAAAATCCGCCCTCCCCAAGGCTTCAAATGTAGACATTCTATCAAACCTGCCCTGCAACCTCAAATCAAAAGTGAAACAAGGATACTATCAGAAAGTTGTCAGTCGGCTTGGATGCTATATGCGGATAGTGCAATTGGTCATCCTGGCATGTCCTGCGCACCTCAGTACATCGATTGACACCCTGAGAAGAACTCATCAAAAAACTCTAGGATAAATCTGAATACCCAAAATATAGAGCGTAGGTACCGTAATCCTCGGGCGCAAGTCGGAACAACCCATGAACAACCCCTCATGTGGCTCGGTGCCTATTCTCCTGCCTATTTTCACTGGTTCCAACGGAGAGCGAATCACAATGGAACAAGCATGTTGAACACATCCGTCAACGATGGCATGGAAAAGCTGCCAAGAGGGTCTTGGAAGACTACTTTCCTTTTCTAGCCTCCTCTCCACTTCCTTTGGAAAGCGGCTACAAGTCGAGCCACGAACCAAACTCCCGGCACCTCGAGCTCCTCGGACTTTCCGCCGCGGTCCGCGGCGGTTTCGGCCTGTGCCGCTGCTCCGCGTCCCGCAGCCTGGCGCAGCGTTGCCGCTTCCCTGCACAAACCGGGGGGGGGTGAACTTAAAACAAAACAAAAAAAAATGTATTTGCTTATTAAAAGAAGGGGGACCCTGTGTATCGAAATTCGTTACGTGAGCCATGGTCAATATTCGTTGTGTGCTGCAATGATATTGGATGGTGAGTAGTGAAAGTACGCGATGCCATCTCCTCCGTAGATGACAGCAAATATATAATAATCATTCATGCAAAAATCCCGGAGTTTCAACGGAGGCACTTGTTACAGCAATGCCAAACTTGCCCATGGCAGCTGGTGCTCACACACATAGTCAGGCATATGAGATTGGTGTCCTTGAAGGAAATCTAAGGAAGAGTATACAACACAAGGCTTTCCTTGTGGCGCACCAAAAGGCGCACTAAAAGGCGCACAGAGAGAGAGAGAGAGACAGAAAGAGAGAGAGAGAGAGAGTGTGTGTGTGTGTCGGTCGACAGAGCATACGTTGGGGTTATCGAATCCTTCCTCCTGTGCTCCAAACGACCCTTGAACTTCTCAGAAGGCAGCCGCAAGATCTTGCAGCTCTGGAACAATGTGCATTCAACATGATGATGCCATGTCTAACCTATTTGCATTCATCCAGTTTATGCAGAGGGAGCATGCAGGTCCTGGATTTGGTTTTGAAGGCAGCAACAGAGAGCTAATGGAATGGGGGCATGCAATCACTCCCGTCGAGCACAAGACCAGAAAGCCTAGGGCAAAGCTGTAGCGAAGGCGGGACAACATCATATTCTTGACAATCTCCCAACGGATCCAATTTCTGAAATGATAAGGAAACAACCTACCAACTGCCAGCAACGACCAGCGACATCCGCTAGTAAAAAACAAAAATCTGGCAACAAGCAGCCAGCAGCAGCCAACTGACGAAAGAAAACAACAAATAGCAACCACAAGCACAACCACAACTGCAACCGCCACAACAATTACAAACCTGAACGAACCACAACAACCCAACTGCGACCACTACCGCAACCACAACATCAACAATGACCTGTGCGTGGACTTCCCTTCAAGGCAAGAATGATGCCGAAAGTTGGTTGCTTCCCCGCACCAAGCAAATGCCCGCACAAAAGGATGTTTCATTTCAGCCACCAGGTTGCTCCTGCAAAGGCGTCTCAGGGACAGGTGACCAAACAAGCAACATTCGCCAATGTTCGTCCTACGTTTATTTTCTGGTCAAGTTTGGGGGAATTCATCCTGACCCACCTGCCAGTATCATTACCGTTACCAATGGACGCAGGCATTGCCGGGAGAGTGGCACCATTTGCTCAAGTCTGCGCTTGAGGCGCCATCACGTTGCAAGCATCAGCCAAGGCTCACTTGGCCCAAGTTCAACTTCAACCAACCCAACCGGCCCCTGCCAATACTCGACACAATCTTCTCCCCCACCTGCACATGGAGGCGACTCCGCGATATGCCCAAGACCAAAGTCATACCAAAGTCCCCGGCCCGGGTGCTGCGCATCCCCCACCTCTCGTCCAAATGCCGCCCTCGCGCGCCCGGCTCTCTGGTGTCCAGTTGCGGCAATGGCCGCGGCTCTGCCACGAAGCAAACCGAGGCCTGGGAGCTTCCACAAGCAAAGCCAATGCGCTGCTGGTTTCCCTTGCAGAGCTATACACGCCTTGTTTGTAGTGCATCTTTCTGTGCTGTTCGGGGACACTTCTGAGCAACGTGACTGAGCAACTGAGACATCGGGGGCAAGCTCATCACGTATCCATTAGGAAAGTTGAGTTGCTTGAGCTCGGATGTGAGTGCTGAGATGTCCATCAAGCTTTCTAGAGATCCTACACGTGAGTTACACCGCGACCCAAAACACTTTGCGGAGAAACAAATTGCGATTGATAAGCTGGATCATCAACATTTCACTACATCTGCATGGCGCGCATGGTGCGCCTTTTGTGCGTGGTAAGCGCAGTGCGTGTGCATGCGTGCGTGCGTGCGTGCGTGCGTGCGTGCGTGTGCGTGTGCGTGTGTGTGCGTGCGTGTGCGTGTGCGTGTGCGTGTGCGTGTGCGCGTGCGCGTGCGCGTGCGCGTGCGCGTGCGCGTGCGCGTGCGCGTGCGCGTGCGCGTGCGCGTGCGCGTGCGCGCGCGCGTGGGTGGGTGGGTGGGTGGGTGGGTGTGTGTGTGTGTGTGGGTGCGTGCGTGCGTGGGTGTGTGTGTGTGTGTGCATGCGCGCGAGTGTCCGCGTGCGCGTGGGCGTGTGTGCGCGCAGGCGTGCACGTGCATGTGTGCATGCCGGTGCGCGTGCGTGCGGGCGCTGTGCGTGCGCGTGAGCGTGTGAGTGAGCGGGTGCGTCTGCATGCGCGTGTGCCTGCACGTGCTTGTGCGCGCGTGCGCGGAGGAGTGTGCGCGTGCATGGGCGTGCGCGTGCCCGTGTGCATGCGACGCATGCGCGTGCGGGTGTGCGTATGTCCGCGCTCGCGCATGTGTGTGTGTGTGTATGTTTGTATGGGTGTGCTTGATTTTGCTTGTTCGTATTTCAACTGTTGATTTGTCTTTTTGTGTGTCCGTGCCTGTTTGTGTCGGGTGTGTGCTGTGCGTTTGTGCGTCCATGCGTGTGTGTGTGTGCTTTGTGCTTTGTGCTTTGTGCTTTGCGCTTTGTGCTTTGTGCTTTGTGCTTTGTGCTTTGTGCTTTGTGCTTTGTGTGTGTGCGTGTGTGTGTGTGTGTGCGTGTGGTTGTGCATGTCTTTTGTGTGTGTGTGTGTGCGCGACTCTGTGTGTGTTGGTGTGTGCGAAGTTCATAATGATGGTTGTTTGTATGGCTGCAGCGTTGATGCTCTCACAAGAGGTCCTTTCCTGTGTGTGTGTGTGTGTTCGCACGTGTGTTCATGCTCATGCTGGTGCTGGTGCTGCTGGTGCTGGTGCTGGTGCTGGTGCTGGTGCTGGTGCTGGTGCTGGCTGGTGGTGGTGCTGGTGCTGGTGCTGGTGCTGGTGCTGTGGTGGTGGTGGCGGTGGCGGTGGTGCGTGTGCGTGTCCGTGTCTCAATGTGCTTGTGTGAACGTGTGCGTGTGGGTGCCTGCATGAGCTGTTGTTTGCGTGCTGGGGTCTGTGTGAGAGTGTCTCTCTATACGTCTGAGTCAATTTGTTTGTTTGTGTGCAAGTGTGCTCGTGTTTGTGTGTTTGTTTGAGCGCATTTGTCGTTCGTGCGTGCGTGTATATGGGGGTTGTCCTATATTCCTTTGCCCGCGATTGGGCCCTTGGGCCGCACTTGCGCGGCACTTGCGCGCGCACAGTGGCGCAGAAACTCGTTTTCGTTGACCTCGGATTGCGAAGTTTTCGTGTGGATTGCGCGCAAGCCAACCCACAAAGACTTCTCCCGCTGAGGTCGCTCCCGGCAATTCAATGCCAGCAACATACCCTTGACCCAACAAAAAGAACAGCAGGCTCTGCCACACAGCTTGGACACAGCTTGAAAGAAAGAAAGTGCATGTTGCGGGTGCCTATCCATTGCTTGAACCGCGCCGCTAAGGACATCCGAGACAGCATGGCTAGATGTCTTGCTGGGGCTTCTCGTGCTTGCGCGCAACTTGCGCGCGGCTTGCGCGCGGCTTGCGCGGATTTTGTCGTGTCAATTGCTGATTGTTGAAGTCATGACCGCAGAAGCTTTGGCTTCGTTTGGCGTCTGACTGATTCGAAAGGCACAAGTACAGCAAGAAAATATCACCTCCTTTCATGAAGCTAGGCAACATCAGTACATGAAACCCTTCAAAACTGTATGTAACATTGCGCGTCCCTTGGGCCGCACTTGCGCGCTCCTTGCGCGCGCACAGCTTTTGACAACTTTTACTTCTCCCTGTTCGGCGATAATTAAAACCGAAGACTGGGGTTTTAGGACGGCCCTCATATATGTGTGCACATGTTCGAGGAAGCCTGCGTGTGTGTGGGCGTGAAAGATATAGGACCTATTGTGTAGGAACGTGTGTGCAATTGTACAAGTTTGTGTGTGTGTGCGCGTATGTGTGTGTGTGTGTAGGTGTGTGTGTGTGGGTGTGTCTGAATGCGCGAGTTTCTGTGCGTGTGAGTGTGTATGTGAGTGTGTAATTGAGCCTGCTCATTCGTGCATGTTTCAAGCATGCCAGATTTCTGCAAGGTCATGTGCATCCGCACGCACACCCCTAAAAGACGACATCATGTGCACACAGGCTGCTGTGAGAGCCACTTGTGTGAATGAAACATGAGCATTCACCTTCCTTGCCCGATTCATGGCACTTATCAACATCCATTAGGGCCATGACAGGGCATTCCTCTACGGACGGACAAAAAAACAAGCCACCCAAGGATCTTGACGAAGTCTCACAGCAACACAATGCCACTCCCCTTCTCCCCTCAGTCCCCACTGCGAGCCAGAGTGCGCTTTTGATGGGCTCGGCCTCGGCCAAAGATTCAATTTAAATCCAACAACTCGTTCTATATAGCGGCACTTGGCCCACCAACGGGGTCTAGGTCGAACTGTCACGGTACCCACGTTGAGCCTGAACTATGTGTTACAGTTCTATGTGCCTCGCAAGAATAGTCGTGCATCGCCCTTCCTAAGGAACGCAGAACAAAGTCTTGTGTGCTTCAACTAATCTCCTCCCCCAAATCTTAAATCTCGCACCCTTCTCCCACCTACAAAAACTATTCATAGGGTTCCCGGGGTCCCCTTGTTTTCCCGCAAGGAAAATGTACTCGCATCCGCTGGAGGGGTAGAAATGCAAATATCCATAAATCTGGGGGATGTGTTTTCCGTGTTCACTATTGAGATACTTTTTGTTGGAAGAGCGATGCAGGCAAGGCAGGCCAGGGTGGGCACAATAACAGTTGGACAAGAAAGTGCTGAAAGTACCCCCCAAATAAGGGAGGTCAGATTACCTGAAGGGAACGTGTACTTCTGCTGACATTAAAGGCCCAAAGCGCGAAGGAGGATCTCTCCGCATATGGATGTGCGCAAGGTGCCATCCAAAGCTAGTAGCGGCAGGAGCCATGGCCGCTAGCTTCGTCTCTGCCAGCGAGACCGTGCTTGAGTGGAGGCGCTTAACCCCGGTGACTGCGTAGCCTCGGCGCTTTTCTTGATCTGAAATTGCTGACATTTCACGATGTCCTAAGCCAACCCTGTTCAAAAAATATGCACAAAGTAGTCCAGTTTGCAAACCCCGAATGTGGCGCAGCAGCCATCATGGGTGAGGTTGTTTTTGCCCCAGGCGGCATCGCTGAAACTTGCGCAGGAAGTTGGATTGAGGTGATCCAGGATCAAGCCGGACTTGACGTTTTGACGCATACTCCGCGAAGCTGCCACCACCACAGCTACCGCCGCCACCACCGCCAGCACCACCACCACCAACACCACCACCACCACCACCACCACCACCATCACCACCACCACCACCATCACCACCACCACCACCTTTGCCAGTGGCAACAAATTGAGGCCTGGGCGGTCGTCCCTCCGCACCACTGACCTCAGCACATGTTGTACGGAGTTGACCAATCCTGCTTTCGTTGATAGACGAGTTGGCACCAGTGCAAGCATAGCCTCCCCTTGTCCTGAATCTATTGGTTGCGCGTTGGATATCCCTCTATGTCTGCCTGTTGCGGCTCACCCTGACATCCACAATTCTGAAACTTGTGAAAGAACCGACGCAGTCACTGGTGTATACACACATGTGTGTGTATGTATATATATATATGTATATGTGCGCACATTGAATTATGTATCTACGTATATTCCTGTGTATACCTATATATATATATATGTCCACATGATACCCAACTCCACAACAGTGGCAAGCAACTCTTGGGGTTCTGTGACGCAACGCCCGAGGCACCGGCGTCGCAGCACCGCCGCAGCCGAAGCGGCGCCCGGATTCGCGGCCCGCCGCTGCCGGAGCTCGCGGAAGACGCGGCCGCCTCGGAAGCTCCGAAGGCACCGAAAGGACGGGCGCGATGGGAAGCCCCAAGCAGTTGAACAAAGAGACCGAAGACAATCCACAAGCGAGGTAGCGAGGTGCGAACCTCTGAGATTGCTGAAACTTGAGATCTGCACATGCAAAGACTGGCTAGGTCAAACCGCTATGATATTAGCGTCCAGTCGCAGTGAATCGAGCAACTTGTCACGTGCGGCGCCGATCCTTGATGCTGCCATCCGTTGGGCAAGCATGGGAGTGATATACTGGCTGCTTCCACAACAGAGCTTCCATCATGCCATGTCTTCAGAGTGTTTATACATAGCCCAAACCCCATGGGCAATTGCTGATGGGGCATAAGACTCACAGTGAGTCAGTCGAAATGCACCTTAACCCCGCATCAACTCGCTCCGAATCGAGCGCCCAGCGCTCGGCTTTCAGGATCTCCATGAGGCCTGGCAGTGCCCAACGGCCTCCCATGGATACAACGGATAGCGTTGAACTGCTTGCAGGTGATGTGTCGGTCAGTGTGAGGATTGAACATCAACAAAAACGTAGCAGCATTGAACACCAAGAACACAAGTTGTGGCCGTTGAAGGCTGCCGCCTCCCTGTTCGCTGCTCTTTCTTAGCGGCTAGTGACGGCCAGTGGGCCTGCGCGTTGAGGGCTCCTTGCGGGTCAGGTCTTGGCTTACAGCGGTGACCCCTTAAATGCAACATACACACACATCTTCCGTCACGAATATTGCCCATAAAAACAGTGCAGCAGGGAGAACAATATTGTCATAAGAGATCCAACAGCTACATGGTGAAAGTGCAACAATTCACAGACACATGCTACACATTGCGGCGGTTTTTCTGCAAGTGTCGCTTCAAAGAGCCTGTGGCTTGTCGGGCCTCGGAAGCAAAACAATGCAAACATCCTTCTCTTGGCAAGTAAGCCTGGAGTGGCTGGGAATGAGTAGGTTCGATGCGAGTATGTCGGGTGCCACCATGCTTCAACCAATGTGCAATCGTAGAATGGCGAACTTATCATCCGCTGCTGTTTGGCCAGGAATGTGTCAATCATTATTGCTGAGAAGCCAATCAAAGCTGAAACAGCTCAGTCTCCATCCAGCATGTTTGAACCATGTATATATATATATATGCGTCTGTCTCAAAACAGGGGACCCCCCCCCCCCAAATGGGTGGTGTCTTTTGGTTTTCCTTTTAAGACCACCCCCAAAGGATCGATTCGAAAAAGACCACACACACATATGTATACATATATATATATATTTGTATATTTGCATTTGCTAGGGCCTTCGTTGGGGTCCACCTACACCGTGCCACCCCGCGAAATCCTCGCGCCTCGGGGAGCCGTCTCCTGCGAAGCATGTGTCCCAAGAAAAAAGCAGGTGCCGGCTCACCAAAGAAACTCAGGGATCAGTTTCCCCAATTCCATCTACCGTCCCCTTTGGGGCCATTGAAGCCGACCTGTCTATTTGCAACAAGGAAAAGGACAATGCTGGTGTTCCAAGACCTGCGCCGCCAACTTTAACTGTTTTTGTTCATGCCAAGTTGGTTGGGAATCCAACTAACCCTTGAACCTAACAATATTGACGCTCCTGGGAAAAAGCTGCCTCGTTCACGGCCCCTCATGTTGCTTGTCGTTCGCTTAAAATGCTTCCTGGGTTTACAAGAAGCCTTTCTGGGTTGTTCGAGGATCCCTAATCCCAATCAGTAAGTAACCCACTGCCATCTGGCATATGGATCCAGGATTGAATTTGATTCACCCAGTCTTTGCTCTAAGTCCTTCTACTGCTCTAAGTCCAGTCTCTAGGCCAGGCATCGGCAACAGCTGCTCTGTAGTCTCAGTTTGTTAAAGTTATAGAGGCGATGGCCTTTCTGCCCTTCCGGTTTATGTCTGCAGTGCCAACAAACCATCTTACCGTATTCATGACACCGCCATCGGGTCCAACAAACACTTTTTGTAACACACAAGTTATATGCTGGGGGTCTCCATAGTTCTTCTCTCTCAAACTGTGCCGTCAAAGTGAACATGAGGTTTGCCAGTTTGCACATTGTTTGGCTTTGAAGGTATTTGCATCAGCCCTCAGGTTGAATCCAAGCAGCGATCCAGAACATATCAATGGCAATGCTTGCACAGCCATTGGCGCCAAAAAAGTCTCTCATCTGGCCCGAGCCGGCAAATTGAAAGGTGCATACAATCATTGCCCGTTGGGAGGCAACACCAAGCACTCTGAGCAAAGGTTTGCAAACACCTCGTCAAAGCTGGTGCACAAAGAAATCCGACGGCGTGTTGGACACAAAAAATGCTCCTTACCTCTTTACCTGTTACCCCTCCCCTAACCCCTCCCCAGGGGCACCATTTCAGACTATTACGGGGGGGGGGGGGTCCACGTACCACGCGGTGATTCGAAGACGCTTCACTAATCTGTTCATTGTGCGGGCTTGCGCAACTCAGTTTGTCAAAAACATTGGGGTGTTCGATTCCCCCCGGGTACATCGCCAGCATCACCTGCATCATCCGCATCAGCGCCTGCCAAGGATGCGGATGATGCAAGTGATGCTGGGGATGTTGCCCATGAAGGGGGGAAAGGGGGAAAGGATCTCAACAGCGAAAGGATCTCAACAGCGAAAGGGGGGGAAAGATCTCAGGGAGGAAAGGGAGAAGAACTGGGAAAAAATGCCTTAAGGGGGAAAGGGGGGAAAAGATCTCTGGGAGGAAAAGGGAAATCTTTCTTGGGGGGAACAGGCCCTACGGGGCAATGGGGGGACAGGATCTCAAACGGGAAAGGGGCAAAAAAACGTTGGGAAGAGAAGGGTGGAGATCTTGGGGGGAAAAGGCTTTAGGGGGAAACGGGGGAAAGGATCTTAAGCGGGAAAGAGGGGAAAAGATCTTAGGGAGGCAAAGGGAGACGAACTCAGGGTGCGAAAAGGCCTTAGGGGGGACAGGGGGGAAAGGATCTCAATAAACAAAGGTGGGAAAAGCTCTTAGGGAGGAAAAGGGAGGAGATCTCAGGGGGGAAAAGGCCTTAGGGGGGAAAGGGGGGAAAGGATCTCAACAGGGAAAAACATCTTAGGGAGGAAAAAGGAGGAAAAGGGACATGATCTCAGGGGGGGGAAAAGGCCTTGGGGGGGAAAGGGGGGGAAAGGTTCGAAAAGCGAGAAGATCTCAGGGGGGGAAACGGCCTTAAGATCTCAGGGGGGGAAAGGCCTTAGGGGGGAAAGGGGGAAAGGATCTCAACACGGAACGGGGGCAAATGATCTTAGGGAGGAAAAGGGAGAAGATCTGAAAGGGCCTTCGGGGGGAAAGGGGGGGAAAGGATCTCAACAGGGACAGGGAGAAAAGATACTAGGGAGGCAAAGGGAGAAGATCTCGAGGGGAGGATCTCAACCGGGGGAAAAGATCTTGGGGAGGCAAAGGGAGAAGGCCTTAGGGGGGAAAGGGGGGAAAGGTTCTCAACAGGGAAAGGGGGGAAAACATCTTAGGGAGGAGAAGGGAGAAGATCTTGGGGGGAAAAGGCCTTAGGGGGGAAAGGGGGAAAGGATCTCAACAAGGAAAGGGGGGAAGGGGGGAAAGGCTCTCAACAGGGAAAGGTGGCAAAAGATCTTAGGGGAGGAAAAGGGAGAAGATCTCAAGGGAAAAGGACTTAGGGAGGAAAGGGGGGGAAAGATCTTTGGGAGGAAAAGGGAGAAGAACTGAGGGTGGGAAAAAGCCTTAGAAGGAAAAGGGTGGAAATAAATGATCTCAACAGGGAACGGGGGGGGGGGGAAGATCTTGGGGAGGAAAGGCAGAAGCAGGGAAAGGGGTGGAAAAGATCTTAGGGAGGAAAGGGAGAAGATCTGGGGAAAAAAGGCCAACAGGGAAAGGGGGGAAAAGATCTTAGGAAGGAAAAGGGAGAAGCTCTCAGGGGAAAAAAGGCCTTGGGAGGGAAAGGGGAAAAAAGATCTCAACAAAAAAAATGGGAAAGATCTTAGGGAGGAAAGGGGGGGGAAGATCTTAGGGAGGAAAGGGGGAAGATCTGGGAGAAAAGGACTTAGGGGGGAAAGCCCAACAGGGAAAGGGGGGAAAAGATCTTAGGAAGGAAAAGGGAGAAGCTCTCAGGGGGGGGAAAGGCCTTAGGGGGGAAAGGGGGAAAAGGATCTCAGCAGGGAAAGGGGGGGGGGGGAAAGATCTTAGGGAGGAAAGGGAGAAGATCTGGGGACAAAGGCCTTAGGGGGGAAAGGGGAGAAATGATCTCAACAGGGAAGGGGTGGAAAAGATCTTAGGGAGGAAAGGGAGAAGATCTGGGGGAAAAAAGGCCAACAGGGAAAGGGGGGAAAGATCTAAGGAAGGAAAAGGGAGAAGCTCTCAGGGGGGGAAAGGCCTGAGGGGGGAAAAAGTGGGAAGGATCTCAACAGGGAAAGGGGGGAAACAATCTTAGGAAGGAAAAGGGAGAAGATCTGGAAGGCCTTAAAGGGAAGGGGGGAAAGGATGACAACGGGGAAAGGGGGCAAAGGATCTTAAGGAGGAATAGGGAGAAGATCTCAGCGGGGGGAAAGGCCTTAGGAAGGAAAGGAGGGAAAGGATCTCAACAGGGAAAGGGGGGGAAAGATCTCAGTGAGGAAAGGGACAAGCTCCCAGGCAGGGAAAAGGCCTTGGGGGGGAAAGGGGGAAAGGATCTCAACAGGGAAAGGGGGCAAAGGATCTTAGGGAGGAAAAGGGAGAAGATCTGAAAAGGCCTTCGGGGGAAGAGGGGGAAAGGAGCTCGACAGGGAAAGGTGGGAGAAGATCCTAGGGAGGAAAAGGGAGAAGATCTCGAGGGAAAGGGGGAAAGGATCTCAACCAAGGGAAAAGATCTTGGGGAGGACAAGGGAGAAGATCTCAGGGGGGGAAAGGCCTTAGGGGGGAAAGGGGGGAAAGGATCTCAACAGCGAAAGGGGGCAAAGGATCTTAGGGAGGAAAAGGGAGAAGATCTTGGGGGGGGAAAACGCCTTAGGGGGGAAAGGGTCAGCAAGGCAAGGGGGGAAAAGATCTTAGGAAGGAAAAGGGGGAAGATCGCGGGGGGAAAAAAGGCCTTAGAGGGGAAAGGAGGGAAAGGATCTCAACAGGGAGAGGGGGGAAAACATCGTAGGGAGGAAAAGGGAAAAACGCGGAGGGAGAAAGGGCCTTAGGGGGGAAAGGGGGAATGGATCTCAACAGGGAAAGGTCTCAACAGGGAAAGGGGTGGAAAAGATCTTAGGGAGGAAAGGGAGAAGATCTGCGGGAAAAAAGGCCAACAGGGAAAGGGGGGAAAGATCTAAGGAAGGAAGGGAGAAGCTCTCAGGGGGGAAAGGCCTGAGGGGGGAAAGGGTGGGAAGGATCTCAACAGGGAAAGGGGGGAAACAATCTTAGGAAGGAAAGGGGGGGGAAGGTCTTAGGGAGGAAAGGGAGAAGATCTGGGAGAAAAGGACTTAGGGAAGAAAGCCCAGGGAAAGGGGGCAAAGGATCTTCGGGAGGAACAGGGAGAAGATCTGAAAAGGCCTTAGGGGGAAAAGGGGGAAAGGAGCTCAACAGGGAAAGGCGGGAGAAGATCCTAGGGAGGAAAAGGGAGAAGATCTTGGGGGGAAAGGGGGAAAGGATCTCAACCAAGGGAAAAGATCTTGGGGAGGACAAGGGAGAAGATCTCGGGGGGGGAAAGGCCTTAGGGGGGAAAGGGGGAATGGATCTCAACAGGGAAAGGTGGCAAAAGATCTTAGGGAGGAAAAGGGAGAAGATCTCAGGGGGGGAAAGGCCTTAGGGGGGGAAAGGGGGGAAAGGATCTCAACAAGGAAAGGGGGGAAAAGATCTTAGGAAGGAAAAGGGGGAAGATCGCGGGGGGAAAAACGGCCTTAGGGGGGAAAGGAGGGAAAGGATCTCAACAGGGAGAGCGGGGAAAATATCGTAGGGAGAAAAAGGGAAAAACTCGGAGGGAGAAAGGGCCTTAGGGGGGGAAAGGGGGAATGGATCTCAACAGGGAAAGGTGGCAAAAGATCTTAGGGAGGAAAAGGGAGAAGATCTCAGGGGGGGAAAGGCCTTAGGGGGGAAAGGGGGAAAAGGATCTCAGCAGGGAAAGGGGGGGAAAGATCTTAGGGAGGAAAGGGAGAAGATCTGGGGACAAAGGCCTTAGGGGGGAAAGGGGAGAAATGATCTCAACAGGGAAAGGGGTGGAAAAGATCTTAGGGAGGAAAGGGAGAAGATCTGGGGGAAAAAAGGCCAACAGGGAAAGGGGGGAAAGATCTAAGGAAGGAAAAGGGAGAAGCTCTCAGGGGGGGAAAGGCCTGAGGGGGGAAAGGGTGGGAAGGATCTCAACAGGGAAAGGGGGGAAACAATCTTAGGAAGGAAAAGGGAGAAGATCTGGAAAGGCCTTAAAGGGAAGGGGGGAAAGGATCTCAACAGGGAAAGGGGGCAAAGGATCTTAAGGAGGAATAGGGAGAAGATCTCAGCGGGGGGAAAGGCCGTAGGGGGGAAAGGGGGGAAAGGATTCCAACAGGGAAAGGGGGGAAAAGATCTCAGGGAGGAAAGGGAAAAGATCCCAGGGAGGAAAAGGCCGTAGGGGGTAAAGTGGGGGAAAGGGAGGAAAAGGGAGAAGATCTCAGGGGGGAAAGGCCTTAGGGGGGAAAGGGGGAAAAGGATCTCAGCAGGGAAAGGGGGGGAAAGATCTTAGGGAGGAAAGGGAGAAGATCTGGGGACAAAGGCCTTAGGGGGGAAAGGGGAGAAATGATCTCAACAGGGAAAGGGGTGGAAAAGATCTTAGGGAGGAAAGGGAGAAGATCTGGGGGAAAAAAGGCCAACAGGGAAAGGGGGGAAAGATCTAAGGAAGGAAAAGGGAGAAGCTCTCAGGGGGGGAAAGGCCTGAGGGGGGAAAGGGTGGGAAGGATCTCAACAGGGAAAGGGGGGAAACAATCTTAGGAAGGAAAAGGGAGAAGATCTGGAAAGGCCTTAAAGGGAAGGGGGGAAAGGATCTCAACAGGGAAAGGGGGCAAAGGATCTTAAGGAGGAATAGGGAGAAGATCTCAGCGGGGGGAAAGGCCGTAGGGGGGAAAGGGGGGAAAGGATTCCAACAGGGAAAGGGGGGGAAAGATCTCAGGGAGGAAAGGGAAAAGATCCCAGGGAGGAAAAGGCCGTAGGGGGTAAAGTGGGGGAAAGGGAGGAAAAGGGAGAAGATCTCAGGGGGGAAAAGGCCTTAGGGGGGAAAGGGGGGAAAGGATCTCAACAGGGAGAGGGGGGAAAACATCTTAGGGAGGAAAAGGGAAAAAAACAGAGGGAGAAAAGGCCTTAGGGCGGAAAGGGGGAATGGATCTCAACAAAGAAAGGGGGGCAAAAATCTCAGAGGGGAAGGGGGCAAGGGGACAATTCCAAAGGGACGCAAATAAGAAAGCAGGCCTGTAATGTCGGCGGCCTGAGCCGGAGGCGTTAAAATAGGTCAAATAGCCAGACATGTTCAATGCTAGGTGAACAAATGGTGCGGCCACTTGCGGCATAAGATTCCAATGCCTGCCGTCGCCTTTTTGGCTGTGGGTGCAAGATCGGTGAGTAGCGCGTTGCAATGTCAGCAAGCGCTACCTGCGTCCACTCCGTTCCCCCTCGCATCATGCCTCCTCGTCTTCTTGCTCCTGGGGCAACACAAAAGCAAACACCAACACCGGGAAAAGCCGTGTCAGATCTAATTACGATTTCCATTCTGAATCGCACATGTATATCGGCATGCCATATGAGAGTTAAAAGCCAAGTACGTACATGAGAGTTCTTGATGGGCACGGCATGTGCTTGTAAACAACAAGGTGTAGATTTCAGCCTGCCTGCCAGCACTTGTGGAACCACACGTGCCATGGTTGCAGATTATTTCTTGAGTGGGTCAGGGTACAGGACTGGTTCACTTAACAAGAATCCTTGCCATGGGTGTCTAACTCAATTTGACGCTAAGTAAGCAGCTGCTTTGAGTATATTCCGGAATAAGACAAGTTCTTGTTGTTTGGAACTAGCAGTGTTTGGCCAACCGTCTCTTTAGATCATTGCGAAGATTGGTTAGATGAATAACATGTTGTTTGTGTGTTGCAACACTCACCCCAAGAAATGGACTCCCAGGCAGGCAGCACCCACTTGGCCTGATCACTCAGAAAATATTGCAGTAGCCGCCAATTAAAATGTGCTTGTTGTGCGCGATGTGTAATCCATATGGTCCGCCCAATAATGGAAATATGGTCGGCCGGAAAGCATGTCTGCATACCATGTCTAGAAGCACAAGGGCAAAGGAACCCGCTTGGCAGGCAAAGGTGCCAAGAGTGTTGACAGCTACAAGCAAAATTCAAACCCATTTTGTTTGGCTGTTTTCCGTGTACGAGTGTGTGTTTTTGTATGTATAAGTGTGGTGCCTGTGTCTGTGTGTCTGCGTGTCTGTGTCTGTGTGCGTGTGTATTTGCTCATGTTTGTATTTGCGTATGTGTGCGTGTGTGCGTGCGTATAAATCATTGCTTTATGTGAATATATATATATATATACATATATCATGTTGTCGGTGTCGATGGTATTTGCGGTGTTTTCTGCCTTTCCTTGTGCTTTGGGGAAAGCAGCGGAAAAAGGGTGCCATATAAACATCTATTTCAACTTATATCTAGAAACCGGAAAAACATTATGGGACAGGAAGTCCTGAATGAAATCTGATTTCAAGTATTAAACATGTTCTTCCAAGAGGACATCCTATTTACATCATATTTTAAACTAGAAGTTATATTAGGATGTGTCACTGTCTAAAATAGACACTCTACTAGAACTATGTGCTTATAAAATGATATTTAAAGTCTATTCAATCGATAAAAAATAGAAACCGTCTCAAAGTTTCAATGTCTAATGTCAAATAAGACACTTCATTACAATATTATTTGAATATGAAAACATGTTTGGATTACATTTAAACTAGAAATCCTACCAGGAGTATGTCCTTATTAAACTCCACTTCAAGTCTAGTAGAAAATTGAACAACACATGAAAAAACAAAAGAAAAGAGAGAGACACCCTTTAGAATCTAAATTCAAATAATAATGCAAATGTAAAAACTCCTTTTGGAGCACGCCTATCTAGATGATCGTTAAAACCAGACACTCACTCTTTAGAATTACTTCCTTATCAATTCCATATAATATTTGATCAAACAAACCAAAATGGAAAAAACAGCTCTAAGTCTAATGTCAAATAAGTTAGACGTACCAATACTCTTTGAAAAGGAAAACCTATTTAGACCATCTTGAAACTAGAAATCCAATAGTATCAAAAGAATAATCTAACTTGAAAATTACAGTCCAATTGAAAAGAGTCTTTGAAAAGGCGATCGTATTTGAATTACTTTTCCCTTATTCAAAGGTGTTTGCGGTGTGTTCTGCCCTTTTGGGCTTTGGGGAAAGCAGCAAACAAAGGCTCATTTCCAAGACAATCTGGAAGCTGCAGGCTCCAAACTTTTTCCAGGGAATCTTGAATCCCGGCCCGAATGAAATTTCCGTCGGCTTGGATGTACCTCTGTCCTATTTCTAAGCTGAGGGTCAGGCCCACCCTTTCTCAGAGGAAAAGTCTCCCCCAAGGGTCAGGGGCCCAAACAGTTTGAACGATTCAAACCGTTTAAACCCTTTCTCAGAGGAAAGGCCCCCCCCCCCTCCACAGGCCCACACCATTTAAACGCTTTTCCGAAGGAAGTCCCCGCCCCTACCCAACGCTCAGGGCCCCAAAATCGTTATAACCGTTTAAACCCTTTCTCAAAGGAAAGCCCCCCGCCCCAAAGGATCAGGACGCCAAAACCGTCTAAACCGCTTAAACCGTTTAAGAAGCGCTACATGTCCGAAGACCGCGCTGCGCATTGCCCGCAATGCATGCCGTCTTTAGCCCTTGCATGCAGTTGGGCAATCCTCTTCCGTGGAGTCTCTTGCATCCATCGCATGCAGCACCAGAGAATGCCGTACCCTACGGGGGGTTCAACTATCGCCAGTGGCTAGCAAGAAGGACATCAGCACAAGTTTGGATGTGATATACTGCTACTCCCCATGCGATGTCTCGTGAATGATACTCTTGCTGATAAGCGCTCTCAAATACGCTGCACCCTCATCAAAAATCGACGGATCCGCTGGCTCTGACTCGTGTTTGACTGATGAGTCAGCACTCATTTTGCGCAGCACACCCCATGCTGCGCCGTCTGAGCCAAGGCCAGGGGGCACAAGGCGCAACTTGTTTTGGGCCAGGGCGACACCCCCCCAAGTCATGAGGACGAAACCAATCAACCTGGTTGAGGAACAAGGGATGACTCCGGATTTCTAGTCCGCGCTACCCTTGGCTCTTGGAGTCTCCGCCACATAGCCAGGACTGAACCTCCCCGTTGCCCTTCCTTGTCCCTCTCAACCATACCCTGAATGGCACCGATGGCTACCCATGCATTCAATAACCGTTCCACAGATTGGGCAACACGTGCGGGGGGGGTTGCCCAAATTAGGGTCCCTTTTTGTGTGCCCTTTGAAAGGCGACAGAGACACAACGCGCCTCTGGGGCCGCGTTTTTAACAACCCCCAACCCCCTTGCCCATTGGTCCTGGACACTCAACAAATGTCTTGACACTCGGCCCAAGAACAGGTGCTGTCCAAATTGACAAAGCGAATCTCTGCGGGTTGACCAAGGACTCCCAGTCCGAATCTCCCATGGCATCGCCTTGTCTTCCCTATAGTTGAGTTTCCTTCAGCGGGATAATAAAGTGAGCATGTGCTTTGGGATCTCATGCGCTCTTCGTTGCGACCAGCCCCACTGAAATGTCCAAAGGGCATTGAGAGGGTGACACCTCTGCGGCGATGGGCAGGTAGTCAAAGAGATCTGTGAAGTATCGCCAGACCTGGAGCTCCCTCCCATTGCAGAGATTCATGGGATCCGTGGAGATTGTGTTGTTTATCAGCGTAAAGTCTCAACGCTGGGACTAGGAGAGTACCGCAGGCTCTTCGTGACACATCTTGTGCAGCCATGCCGGACCGCTCTCAATTTGTATGTTGTCCATTTCCTGCTTGCTTTGGCTTGGTTGGGCAACTACTGGCCACAGTGGCAGGACTTGACAAAAGCAAAGCAATTGAGTCAATTGCCACCGAAGCCATTGGTATTGGGAGCCCCCTGGGCAGTGGCCTTTTGAATACCGTGTCTTGGCTAAGCGGTGCCAAGCTTGGAGAAGCGCACGGGACCACCGCGGCTCCCTTGTGAGCCGCATGCCACCAAGGGGGCTGCACGGCGTTTCTGTTTGCTCTGTGCAAATGTGTCTTACTTTGCAGGACACAACAGGAACATCACGTATAGCTTAATCTTAGGGTATCAACCTTGGGACTTATGGGCATAAGTTTGCCTGGTTTGTGTACTGCGCTCCAGAGAGCTGTGTTCCTCAAAGTTTGGGCCGGGAGAAAGGTCGGTTCACCAATGATACCAATGATAGCAATGATACCATGAACTCGAGTACAATTTATAGCCACATTGTCATTCTGTCATTCACAGCTTCAATTGCATCCTACTGCAGAATTTGCTTACAAACACTTGTTTGAGGAAAAAGCGTGGACAAAACGCGCAAAGTACGCCACCAGCATGCAAAGATCACATGTTGTGACACTCACTCACTGATTCACTGAATCACTTGCTTTCTTATTCACTTATTCATTTATCCACCCACCCACCAAAGGCTTAGATTGCTCTGGCTGATCCGGTCCGTGCTCTCACAGCCTTCGCTCAACGAGGACCACGCCGAAGCGTCCCCATACTTGCGCACGCACTCCGCGTAGAAGCCGTAGACCTTGGAGTGGTAAGGAGGGATGACTCTATCTTTGGCTCCAACGCTGCAAATTCAAGCGGGTGCTTCGTGGCACCCAGAATGCCGTCTGGGAGGCATGCGTCAGGGCATTTTTGGTGTCAAGGCTAGGACCTGACAACCGGCGCAGCATGCCACAAAGTGGGAATCTGCAATATGTTCCAAGAGGTTTGAAGTCGGGACATATCGCAAAGTTATACAGGTTTGAAGTGCAATTGCCGGCCCTTTCTCTTGCCAGAAGGGCGGGCGGCGAGTCGAACTGGCGAAGCTTAGTGAAGCCTGTTCAAATGTAATGCCTACAGGGAGGCCTCCGGATGGTTGGGGTCCTTTCACAGTCGGGTCGCGAAACGTTTTTTGTCAAAGCACAGCTTGTGGATACAGGTGGATACAGGGGCACCCGGCAGCATGAGCCGTTGAATCCATCCAAACTGCAGCAAGTTTGACAAACCAATTGAAACAAGCATCTCATCAACATCATCTCGGGAATGTAGGGCCAAAGATTCCGCGCGCGAAGTAATTACACACAGACATACACGCGTGGCGCAAAGTGAAAGCACTGAGTCGCCCAACCTGCGTGATCTGCCGGCTCTCGTGGTTGCCTCGCAAGAGCCTCAGATGACGGTCCCACCAGCCAGGGCCACTGCGCGGTTGACATCGCTCCCAAACATTCAACACGTTGTTCAATGGATACGGTGCCAAACACGTGCCACTTACGAATGCACTGCCAATCCTCATTTCTCAACGAGTCGGCCGGAGGCCAGTCAGGTCACCCTAGAATTGCGTGCCTCATGTCGGGTGTCGAAAAGATGGCCCCTGGACCCCGGTGCCAACTTGGGCCACCCGAAGCAAAGCGGGACACCAAGAATAGCTGGGGTGTAACCTAATCCTAATTTTGACCACCCACCCGCCCTCTGAATTTGCCACGCAAATCCACGGCAGTTTCACCCGGAGTTCGGCCATGCCGCGTGATGCGCTCCGGGTGGCTGAGCTTCAGCAGAGCCAGCAGCCTGGTGAGGGCCGGAACAACCTCTCACGAAGCAACGTGCACAACTGTACAAGACCAAACCAAACAGACAAATCAAACCGGATAAACCAGCCACACAGGAAAACCAAGCAGAAAGACCGAACCAAACAGGAAGACCAAGCAGGAACTCCACACTGGAAGAACATGACATAGAGCAAACATGCTGCTCTGTGATCCTGCCGGTCAGGACTGGTACGACCCAGCGCGGTTTCACACCCCACGGAACCACATCTCACCTCACCGCTTGGCACATCGCTCACCCCGCAACAACCGGATCTCACCCCACAAGCAAATCCTGCTGGCACACCACATGAAAAATGCACGTTTATGTTGCAAATGCCTTGTCCGGCGCGTTCGCGCCTATGTGTTTTCACATTAGCCTCTGCTTGTCTGAGCTAGGCAGCGAGCCTAAAAACCGCTCGAATCGTGTCCACAAACGCTTGGCACACCACACTTCACCAAGATGCGCTGCAATGTTGCCAAGTTGTTTGTTCATAGCCACCCCTATGCGTTGTAAGCAACAACCTTCCAACAAACTGCTGACAACCAATGCCCGCAACAAGCACTTCCCCCCTGGCACACCGCGTTTCACACGCACTTCAACCAACATCACTCAGGTGTACCTCCAGCGGCCCCTTGCCTGGTTTGCGCCTATGTGTTTTCACATTAGCCTCTGCTTGTCTGAGCCAGGCTGCGAGCTTAAAAAACGCTCGAATCGTGTCCACAAACGCTTGGCGCACCACACTTCACCAAGATGCGCTGCAATGTTGCCAAGTTGTTTGTTCATAGCCACCCCTATAAGCAACAACCTTCCAACAAACTGCTGACAACCAATGCCCGCAACAAGCACTTGGCGCACCACACTTCACCAAGATGCGCTGCAATGTTGCTAAGTTCTTTGTTCATAGCCACCCCTATAAGCAACAACCTTCCAACAAACTGCTGACAACCAATGCCCGCAACAAGCACTTCCCCCCTGGCACACCGCGTTTCACACGCACTTCAACCAACATCACTCAGGTGTACCTCCAGCGGCCCCTTGCCTGGTTTGCGCCTATGTGTTTTCACATTAGCCTCTGCTTGTCTGAGCCAGGCTGCGAGCTTAAAAAACGCTCGAATCGTGTCCACAAACGCTTGGCACACCACACTTCACCAAGATGCGCTGCAATGTTGCCAAGTTGTTTGTTCATAGCCACCCCTATAAGCAACAACCTTCCAACAAACTGCTGACAACCAATGCCCGCAACAAGCACTTCCCCCCTGGCACACCGCGTTTCACACGCACTTCAACCAACATCACTCAGGTGTACCTCCAGCGGCCCCTTGCCTGGTTTGCGCCTATGTGTTTTCACATTAGCCTCTGCTTGTCTGAGCCAGGCTGCGAGCTTAAAAAACGCTCGAATCGTGTCCACAAACGCTTGGCACACCACACTTCACCAAGATGCGCTGCAATGTTGCCAAGTTGTTTGTTCATAGCCACCCCTATAAGCAACAACCTTCCAACAAACTGCTGACAACCAATGCCCGCAACAAGCACTTCCCCCCTGGCACACCGCGTTTCACACGCACTTCAACCAACATCACTCAGGTGTACCTCCAGCGGCCCCTTGCCTGGTTTGCGCCTATGTGTTTTCACATTAGCCTCTGCTTGTCTGAGCCAGGCTGCGAGCTTAAAAAACGCTCGAATCGTGTCCACAAACGCTTGGCGCACCACACTTCACCAAGATGCGCTGCAATGTTCTTTGTTCATAGCCACCCCTATAAGCAACAACCTTCCAACAAACTGCTGACAACCAATGCCCGCAACAAGCACTGCCCCGCACTGCCCCCCTGGCACACCGCGATTCACACGCGCTTCAACCAACATCACGCAGGTGTACCTCCAGCGTTTTCCCCTATCACGTTAGTTTCTACCTGTCTGAACTAGGTTGCGAGAATAGAAATTCAACGCTTGGCGTGCCACGCTTCAACTGCGCTGTAGCGTTGCTAAGTTCTTTGTTCATAGCCACCCCTATGCGTTATAAGCAACCATCTTCCAATAAACAGCTGACAACCAATGCGTTCAACAAGTGCTTCCCCCATGCTTCGTTCTTGCTTCTTCCTCTTTCCCTTGCTCTTTCTTTTCTCTTCCGCTTGCGCTGTGTCTTTCCGTTTCCCTTTCTCTTTCTCTGTTGCGCCCCTGTCACGAAATCTGCTTCTGAAAGCTCCGCGCTTGCCACAAGACCTGCGCCTGGCCTTCTGGAAGCACTGCGCCTGTCACGAAATCCGCGCCTGACCTTGCGAAAGTGCTGCACCTGCCACGAAACCTTGCGAAAAAGGTGCTCTAGCCAGCCAATTTAACGAGGTCTAAACGAGGTATTAACGAGGTCAAAGCGAGGTGCGAACGCGGTCCACAGACTGGCCCTGGCCAACACGGCCTGTTCGGACACAATCCTTCATTGGCGTGAGAGAAAAGCACAGCACAACGAACCCAACTCCCATGTGTTAGTAGAGGCAGTGCGCACTGCGCTTCCCGACGAGCAACTTCAACGCCTGTAACTTTTACCAAGTCAAATCTTGCTGGCACACAACTGAACGACACAAGTACAGCGGATGACCAGCGAAAACATCTAGGTGCCGCGCAGGGGAAGTCAGAACAACAGCAACCAGCATCTAGAACACCAGTCAATCAACCTCCGCAAGCGAAACCGCAGAAAGAAAGAAACGCCTTTCAGGACTTGGCTGAACCGATGCAACTGCTACCTTCTGTTATTCGCACCAGCGAATAGTACTCAAGACCTGACAACGAGGGGCTCCACAGAAACAAAGACGCAAGGACCGGCGACCGCCATTCATAGCCGCATGTGTGTGTGTGTGTGTGTGCATCAGTAGATTGCACTGCAACCCTGCTATGTTTATTCAACAAAACGCGTCACAAGTCCGCCAAAGGCTGAGCACATTTCACTGTTGCAATAGCATGCCAGCACATGCCGCAGCATGCAACACTTAAGAGCACGGAACATGGGCCAACTCCGGTTGGCACGGGAGATTCGCCAACATTTGGGATATGCCAGGTTCAAAAGCAGGCAAATACAACAAAAACTACGGAGTTCCTGAAGTTGAGTGCAGGACACCTCCCCAACTGAGCCCCCGCACATGATCGTCTCCACAGAGAAGGGTCCGCGATCAACATAATCACCCAGGAAGAGATAATTCGTATGCGGCACCTGGGAACACAGATGAAAGTGCAAAGCTCTTAATGGACACGCCTTCTCGACCCTAACAGAAGCCAAGACCAAACACGGAGTCAACAGGCGAGAGTTTCTTGGTGTACAAATCATCTGTGCTGCGGCTGGCATGTGCAGTCCACGGCAGTCTGGTTGCGACCCCAAATGCGGCTGAGACCGCCAAAAGGCTCTGCTAATCGACAAGCATGCGAATTTGGCTGGCAAGCAAGCGAGAAGCCGCCCGTAGCATGTCGAATCATGACACACACCTGGCATAGCCCACAATGACCCATGCACTGCCAATGAGCATGTCGGATAACTAGCCCTGAACTCCAGTAGTGACAATGGCCTGAGCCGGGACTTGGCTAGGCTCCCTCCATAGAACCTGGGGGTTGGTAGACAAATCGGACCTTCTGCCGGATTCCACATGGACGCATGAACAGGTGGAAAGAGGCTGTGTGCTCTTGCACCGGGCCGATTGCTGACGTAAAAAGTGTGCAGAGATGCCGGCAATTCACACGAACCAATCTTGTGTGGGGCTGGTTTGGTATGTTCCAAGCGTTTCGCCATTGAACCATGCAGTGTTCTGGTCTCATTCCGTCCATACATTGCAAGGGCTGCATGCAAGTAATCAACGGTCAACGCTCACCGTCACTTGCTGCAGCAAAAGGAATGGCATTGGATACACTCTTCAGGAAAAGAAGAAACTCGGGCCAGGCTCTCATTTGAAGATCGCTCGATTGACAAATGTAATTGTTCGGTTCACGGTACCCCACTGGTGCGCCCGGCCGGGCCGCCAATGCGGAAGAGCTCAAGGAGGTCAAAGACCTACTGAATCGCAGGCGAACCGGAAAGAAGATGGAACTTGAAGGATCACCTTTTGGAACCAAAGCTATTCGGCATCAATGGTCGACTTTGTTCAAAGACTCAAAGTGACTGGGCCTAACTAGGGCAAAGGATCGGTAGCTCTGTCAAACCCAGGTTCTAGCAACACAAGCCCTCAGATTGCATCAAAAACAGTGAAGTCGTGAAAATCGAGGCACCAGGGTTGAGGTTCTCCCTCCTGTTGAGAGTTGAAAGCTATGTTGAACCTGGGGATCGACATCCTGGCCAAATGGCCTGGGACCAGCACATGTGCCACACCTGAAACATGCTGCGAAAACGCGGTATAGATGTTCAACAAGCAGGAACCTCACCTCGCATGCGGTTTAACCCCTAAATACTGCAAGCGGGGAAAAGGGAACCCCTTTAAATTACCATGTGTGTCATGCTTGTTTGACTTGCATGTCTTTGTGTGAGTCTGCATCTCTTTGGACACCGCATCCATTGCCGCACCCCCCCTCCCCCCACCCCTTCAACCCACTGCCTGGCCGTGCACATCCCCCACCACCGTGACGGGCGCCGGCACAGGTTTCACGTTGCACTCTTTGCCCAGCACCAGCTTCAGGCGCTGGCGAGGCGTTGGAATGGATTTGGAAACAGAAAGGAAAACACGCGACACGGGCACGCTGGTGGCACGGTTTGGTGAGCACTCCAGGATGCTAGGCCAACTTACTGGCCTACTCTGGAGCCGGCCTGACCAAACCTCGCGACCCTCTTTTTGGTTGAGATTCGGCTCCAAGCAACTTTCGGGCTCACCCCAGGCCGAAGCACCAAGCTCTCCCTGGCAGTGATCAATCTGTGACCCCCCTCACCAATTGTGAGTGGGCCAAGACCTGAAACGTCTCCCACGAAGTCTCTCCCAATGAGATGAAGTGAAAAACGTGCCATCTGAATTCCACGAATCCCTGAATCCTGTAATGTCCATGGAGTACACCCATGTCCACGAAACCAGTTCAGCACAAAGCCAGACTAGATAGATTTGGGGACCAAAGATCCTAGCTCATAGCTGCTGAACACTCCCCTCAATCTCACCAAGCCCCCTTCCCTTCCCATTCCGGCACCCTCCTCTTTCTCCGCTTCCATCCTGACTTCCCACCCCTTCAAACTATCCCGAGCCTCACAAAGCGCCCGCGCAGTGTGCGGCTCCAGCTGTTGACAATTGAGGGCCTGCCCGTGGCCAAGAAACAAACCTGGTATTCGACATCCAACAACTAGGAGGGGGACGCAGCGGCTCACTCGGAAGTAGGAACCATGTGTGCGTTGCGGGCATCCCCAAGATCTTGCCCCTGGTTTTTGTCAACTGGGCTGCAAGAGACTGGCAGTCTCCGTTCTGAAAAGCTCAAGTATTCGCAAATATCTCCAGCATTTCAGCAACGTGGCATGGGGGTTGAAGTCGTGGTTTTTGAACGAGCCACTGAGGATGAACAACATAGCCACTTTTGACTACACCGCAGTCTTGCAGTAGAAGACCCCTCCAAATGAGCAAGTTCTTCCCTTGCAACGCATCCAAAAAAGTGTCTCAAAAAAAAGCATACCATGTTTGCCGCCCAAAATGGGGCAGCCGACCAAAAGAATGCCTTCAACAATGCATCCGCAGCACCGCATTTGCGTCTTCAACCCTGGGAATCCAAAGGCATGACTACATTGTTGCGGCTAAAAAAAACACTGCACATCGCTTGCTAGAATCAAACAACCCTATCTTCTGCGCAAGGTCAGCCGCAAGCAAGACACAGCCACCATAGAGGAGGCCTCAAAATGAAGCAACGCAAGTGTCCATGCAGGCATAGAGGAATACCCCTTTGAGAGTCCAATGCTTGCTCTTGGTGGAAAAAGACAACCGTGCCAGCCAGCCTTCTCTGTCGCAGCCTCCACCTGCACTGGCATCACAACCGGCCAGTTTTTAGAGGCTCCGTATCTGAGAAAGGCGGGGATCAATCGGCGGCAGCATTCCAGTTGGTCTTAAACCACCCTCTCCAGCAAAAGCACTTTTCAGCGGGTTTCAGCCTGCAGGTCATTTGCATGTTGCGGTCCTGTGCGGTCAGCCTCAAGAAGGCAGCATGCCTGTGAGAGACTCCTACATGGCTCGGGCTTGTGGCAAAATGGTGCCAAGGAACACTGGAGCGTAGAGTGTGACAAGTATCCCAGTCATGCAGATGGGCACCATCTCAGCCTGACCTACCAGCCAGAAGAACAAGAATTGACCATGACACACCCACCCACCGACAAGCACCAGCTGACGCACCCATCCACCTACACACCTATTCACTCACACGCACACACACACACACACACACACACCCACACACAAAACACACACACACACACACACATACGCACACGCGCACGCACACGCACACGCACACGCACACGCACACGCACACGCACACGCACACGCACACGCACACTCACACGCACACGCACACGCACACGCACACGCACACGCACACGCACACACGCACACACACATTCACACACACACACACACAAGCGCACACGCAAACGCACACTCAAACTCACACACACACACACACAAGCGCACACGCAAACGCACACTCAAACTCACACACACACACACAAGCGCACACGCAAACGCACACTCAAACTCACACACACACAAGCGCACACGCAAACGCACACTCAAACTCACACACACACACAAGCGCACACGCAAACGCACACTCAAACTCACACACACACACAAGCGCACACGCAAACTCACACTCAAACTCACACACACACACAAGCGCACACGCAAACGCACACTCAAACTCACACACACACACAAGCGCACACGCAAACGCACACTCAAACTCACACACACACACAAGCGCACACGCAACCGCACACTCAAACTCACACACACACACACACAAGCGCACACGCAAACGCACACTGAAACTCACACACACACACAAGCGCACACGCAAACGCACACTCAAACTCACACACACACACAAGCGCACACGCAAACGCAAACTCAAACTCACACACACACAAGCGCACACGCAAACGCACACTCAAACTCACACACACACACAAGCGCACACGCAAACGCACACTCAAACTCACACACACACAAGCGCACACGCAAACGCACACTCAAACTCACACACACACACAAGCGCACACGCAAACGCACACTCAAACTCACACACACACACAAGCGCACACGCAAACGCACACTCAAACTCACACACACACAAGCGCACACGCAAACGCACACTCAAACTCACACACACACACACAAGCGCACACGCAAACGCACACTCAAACTCGCACACACACACACACACAAGCGCACACGCAAACGCACACTCAAACTCACACACACACACACAAGCGCACACGCAAACGCACACTCAAACTCACACACACACACACACAAGCGCACACGCAAACGCACACTCAAACTCAAACTCACACACACAAGCGCACACGCAAACGCACACTCAAACTCACACACACACACAAGCGCACACGCAAACGCACACTCAAACTCACACACACACACAAGCGCACACGCAACCGCACATTCAAACTCACACACACACACACACAAGCGCACACGCAAACGCACACTCAAACTCACACACACACACACAAGCGCACACGCAAACGCACACTCAAACTCACACACACACACAAGCGCACACGCAAACGCACACTCAAACTGACACACACACACACACACAAGCGCACACGCAAACGCACACTCAAACTCACACACACACACACACACAAGCGCACACGCAAACGCACACTCAAACTCACACACACACACACAAGCGCACACGCAAACGCACACTCAAACTCACACACACACACACACAAGCGCACACGCAAACGCACACTCAAACTCACACACACACACACACACAAGCGCAGACGCAAACGCAAACACACAAGCGCACACGCAAACACACACTCAAACTCACACACACACAAGCGCACACGCAACCGCACACTCAAACTCACACACACACACACACAAGCGCACACGCAAATGCACACTCAAACTCACACACACACACACAAGCGCACACGTGTGAGTTTGAGTGTGCGTTTGCGTGTGCGCTTGTGTGTGTGTGTGTGGGTGTGAGTTTGAGTGTGCGTTTGCGTGTGCGCTTGTGTGTGTGCGTTTGCGTGTGCGCTTGTGTGTGTGTGTGAGTTTGAGTGTGCGTTTGCGTGTGCGCTTGTGTGTGTGTGTGAGTTTGAGTGTGCGTTTGCGTGTGCGCTTGTGTGTGTGTGTGAGTTTGAGTGTGCGTTTGCGTGTGCGCTGTGTGTGTGTGCTGTGTGTGTGTGTGTGTGAGTTTGAGTGTGCGTTTGCACACACAAGCGCACACGCAAACGCACACACGCAAGCGCACACGCAAACGCACACTCAAACTCACACCCACACACACAGACAAGCGCACACGCAAACGCACACTCAAACTCACACACACACACAAGCGCACACGCAAACGCACACACACAAGCGCACACGCAAACGCACACTCCAACTCACACCCACACACACACAAACACAACCAATTGGCCGACTGGGTAGCCTCAACAGAATAGTAGAGCTTGCAATGAGCAAACCCACCGACTGATGCAACTCTACATGCATCTGAGGCGCGTCAAAAGGCATGCGCCCCCCAACCTGGCGAAAGAAGCCTTTCGGGAGGCGCTCTTGTCTGAATTTGAATGGGGGATCGGCTCAAACAAATAGAATCAACACCCGAGAGGTGAGGAGTCAATACCCAAAAGCGCAAGGAACACAGCCCAAGCTCCAAAATCTGGTGACAAAAGCTGTGGAATATGTGTCAAAACAAATGAGGCTCTCGGAATATCTGCAAACAGCGAATAGAAGGTGGAACTTGTTCTCTAACTCAGGTCATGGCGTTCTCGTCATAAGCTCACCCTAGCTAAAGCCCATGTCTTGAACTCTGCCTTCTTGCTAGCACACACGCAGGATCACGAGCTGCCCTACTCCACCAAAACAAACCATGATTATTAACATCTGCTGCAGCTCATGCGGAAAAAGTGGAATGAAGTTTGCAGCAGGTCAGATAAGGCGTGCGGAACAGGATTCCTCTCATATCGCAGCATGGCCGTCTTGCAGGCAGGAGGACTGTTCTGTTTCGCAGTATGTGTTTGCAGCAAACGCATCAACATTGCAACAGCTGCTAGTTGACTCTGACAGAAGAGTCCTCCCAAACTACACCTGCCACACATGGACCATCCAATGGTTCCATCATTTGTTGCGCATGAACACAGTGGCCCCGTCAATTTCGTGTAGGGGTTAACAGAGACTGTGTGTCCTGCCTTGCCATCCGCGCAGATCCATTGGATCAACCAAAACCAAGCGAAGAGCGGCTGCGCTTTTGGCTCGCAATGGGTGAAGTTGCACTTCTGGGTTTCAGGGGAATAACGAGACCAAAACTGATGAGAAAGCCGAGGTATGATCTCAAACTGAAATCGACTACAAATAGCATTGCATGATCTGAGGGGTCACAATGTGAACTTGTCAACTGCAAAGGACCAGCAGTCTTCATGATTTTGTAGAAGTACAGTTGCTTGCAGGATCTGGTCGTTTGTCATTGCTGGGGACATGTCGAGGAATAGCAATGCTAGTTTAACAGAAACAGAACCTAGAAGCCTGCCTAGTAACTACACCTCGTGTGTGCGCCATCTTCCGACAGGCGCAAGGCTCACAGCTGCGGTAGGTGACCTTAAGCGCACATGGATGGGAAGAATAAAGCCCTGTTGATCAAAGCTGAAAAAGACCGTCGCTTTGAGAAACAATTCCCAGGGCCTCCGCTTTTGCCCAACAAACCTCTCGCTATGTTCCTGGCCTGACGCATATCAAACCTCTCGTGCTTTCGGAGCATCCTCATGTGCGCATGTCTTCTGAAAGGCCAAACGCTTTTGGGCATGCAAGGAGCGATGCGCATGTTCGTGCGATGCATCAGAGTTTTCATGAGCCATGAAGCAATGCGGGCTTGCCTTCTGCCTTCCTTTGGTTGAACAAGGCCCCTCAAAAAGAGGATCTTCACTAAAGGCGCCCTTTTTTGGGGCGCCTCTTCACTTATAAGAGGAACCTGGCTCCGCACACACCCTCTCCGCCATCGAAAGTAGCGGCACGGCTTGTCAAAGGCGTCATGGAATATATGGATTCAGAATATGAAGGACATGGTATGCATGCAAGACAGCATGTCTGCATCCCTGGCTACATGGTTGCTTATGTTCCTTCAAATTCTGTCTTTGGGGAAATCAACGTGTTTTTCCCTTGACTTGCGCCCCACAATGCCTCACTACGTTCTTCAAGTCTTTCGGTCGATGTAGATAGACATCGTTGCCAATAACAGCTGCAGAGGCCATTGAGAATCGGCATATATCCACTTTTTTCCGCGTCCAGCAGGCAGTGAATGACTGGAGTGAAACAATCGAATTGCCCTTTGAAAGACTCAATCCTGGGTAGTCCATCGCGAAATTGGCTTTGCAAAATCAAGGCGGCTTGAGGCAGCTGGCACTCCTTTCACGGGGCACTTCAAGTTGACTGATGTGACAATATGGGCCACAGTTTGGCGTCCCTCCTATTTTGACACATACTCGTACGCCACCAAGAATTGCTACACACGCATTTAGCCTGAAGCCCAACGACCATAGTTTGCCAAACGGTATGAAATAACCACTGCCTGGCACCCCAAACAAAGCATCCCTAGTGTGTTTGTGTGTGTGTGACCTGCCAGAAATCCTGGTCCCGTGCTCATTTGTCCAGTACGTTCCAGATTAAGTCCAATGTGTGCAACACATGCCGACCACTACTTCCAGGCTCGCTCTGATAGCGCTATGGCCGGGTTCGCTTATACATGCCAACTGGAAGCTTTTTCATTGGCACACGCTCACCTTGGAACATGTGCAGAACCGTGAGATCACCTATGGTGTAGCATGCTACATCTCACAAACATCGTTGCTTCTGGATCGCTGGCCAAACCGTACACCCTTTAAGATGAGCAAGCGCTGAGACTCAAAGACTGTGACACACCCATTGCCTGGTCAAAATAAGTCCAGCGCGACCTGCCTCGAAAGCCGGCATTCCCCTTGGCAAGC